>NDGM011181483.1:0-12109 GCA_002564305.1 Octomys mimax | reverse complement strand
GTGGAGGATAGAAAGCTTTGGGTGTGTGAAATGCGTTGAAGCCCTACCTCTTCCGTCAGTGGGATTTCTCACGAAATGAATGCACATTAGAGGGGGAAAATGTCATCTCACATAAAACAAATCTTAATTTAAATACATTCTCAAACATATTAATTAAACACTGTGAAACCTTGCTAATATTCTACTTTTTGAATAACTATAATGATAAACAGAAGCAATTCCCTTAAATCCTTGACCTCTGATCCTAACCCATAATATTAACTCAGTACATCCTTGTCACAGTATGTTAAGGAAAGCTTGCCTTGACTGCAGTGAGATGCCATTTTAAAATCTGAAGACACAAGCAAAGAAGCTGATGGTGAGGCTGTGTTTAAATGAGAAATTTGGATCTGGGTGAGTGGAACGTGAGGACAAGGGGACCTGAGTTTAAGAGACTCGCTGGGAAGGTAGTTATGATGCTGCAGCCTATTGTCCTCGTGGGAAGGATTTCTGCTCCCATCCAGCAGCCAATGGAGCACTTCCCATTCATTATACTCTAACCGCGCACGACACCAGTCCAGTGCCTCGCTGCTGGGCTGAGAGTCGGGAGGGACTGCTGGTCTATGATCATTTTTAGAAATCTACGAAGTGTCAGTCTTCATTAGTCATTAGCAAGCCTGGCACCACAGGAGAGATCTGATAGACAAATCGCATATTTCACAAAGTAAACAGAAAATAAGCAAGAATATTCTGTTCGCATAAACTTAATTTTTAAAATATGAAATTCAGGCAATGCAAATTTCAAATGCGATCTTTTATACTATTTTAATACATTGTGCTAAGAAAAAATTGAACTGCACCCTCTGTCCAATTAACAAGCCGCCCCTCACTTGGAATGCAGCTTTCATAACACTTTCGAGCATTTGTTTCTCAGTGGGTGCTATCATTTATAGAATGCAAATTTTATCCCAAAATAAGCTCACTGAATATGTTACAACGTATATTTTGGTGGAATATTCAATTACAAATTTCCAGATTTTGTCTAATCTATAGAATGATGTATACAAAAAACAATGCATACTATGAATTATTTAATCATACTAAATAACATATATACCACATAGTTGCAATTTATAGCACAGACATATTATATATAGCATGTATATGGAATTTGTGAACATGTGTATTAAAGCCTAGTTACTTTTTTATTGTTATGTATTTGGTACAGGCTCTCACTATGCAGCTTGGACTCATAGTGATCTTCCTGTTTTCAGCATCCCCAGCTCTGGGATTACAAGCATGTGCCACCACTCCAGGTCTGTTGTGGGCTTAGCATGGCTGGGGGCAGGGCTGGTGTGGTATGTGCTGGGGATCAAACCCAGTCCCTGCACTTGCCTAGGCAGGTGCTTAGTCTGCTGATCTATCTCACCAGCCCAAAGCCTAGTTATGAATGTGAATGTATGTGTATTAGAATGTAATATTTTAAATGATATGATTTCCTAACTTATAACTCATTTGGACAATCTAAAACTTTAGCAAGATGTAAGGAAATCTAGCTGGTCTCAGATACTATAAACATGTACTTTATAGTAATAAAACTTTAGGTTCAATATGTAAAGTGTAGTCATCATGCAAACTGCATGTTTGAAAAATTCTACAGGCAAACAGAAATATTACTAAAATTATGTGTTGTATAGAGCTATATCATTTTATATTTTTTCACTATAAACAGCAAAAAGAATAGGGGGAATTTAATTAATAATTAAATGACATGGATTCGTGAAAAACAGTTTAACCACATAAAATATTTATATAGACTTTACTAAGAAGTAGCCAGGGCTAGGAAGATAGGTCGGTGGTCTAAGCGCCTGCCTGGAAAGTGCAAGGGCCAGAGTTTGACTCCTGATACTGCATGCTGTCCAGGCCTGGAACCTGAGGTGCACTGTGCTGGCTCCCAGACCAGGGAGGGCAGTGCACACCTGTTATCCCAGTGCTGGGGAGCCTGAGACAGGAGCATCACTATGAGTATGAGCTCTGTAGCAAGATCCTGTATCAAATAAATAAAATTTTAAATAAAGGAAATAGCCAATCTCTCACAAATGCCTTTTTACATAGTGACCATGGAATATGACACTCTGAGTATCAGCATGGGGTACTGGAATGTAAGGCACCACTGCCAGAAAGGTAATGGTAAGAAAATCAAGCACTGACTGCAAGAGTCCCTCCTTGTCATCTTTCTCTTCCTAGACAAACTTCCGGCTTGACAGCAGCACTGATACCCAGTCATTCATGAATACTACCAACCATGTACTTTGAAATATCATCCCAAACATAAATTCATTCTCTCCCCCAGGACACATGCGTTGGTTAATTTCATCTCTTCTCTCATTAGTGGGACAAATACTTAATGCCCAAAATTAAGGAAGAAAAGATTTATTCTGCTCAGAGTCTGTAGAGGCTTCAGTCCATACTCAGCTGGCTCCAAGGCAGGGCAGCACATGGCAGAGGAACACAGTTCATGGCGGCAGAAAACAGCAAGAGTAGCGAGGGCAAGAAGGAAGGAGCAGCAGAGAGCAAGTCTCTTGTTCTGTCTTATAGGGCTGGTGTAGCACTACACCCATAATCCCAGATTGAACCATAAATCAAGCACAAATTCAAGAAGCCTGCCCCATGACTGTAGGAGGCTTTGGTGTGACATCTAAGTTCAAACCATAGCTTTCTGCCCCTGGAACCCAAAATACTCATGCACATCTTTTCATGCGAAAGGATTTTAGTCCATCTGTAAAAGTTGTCAAAGTCCTAACAGTTTCAGCATTGCTAAAAGTCCCAAGTCCCAAGTGCTCTAAGATGTAAGGTAAATAGCTGTAAGCCCCTATACCAAAGAAAGTTAAATACTTTTAAGAGTCAATGGCACACGATAAACATTACCATTCCAAAACATACAAATCAAGATACAAAGCACTGGGATCAAAACAAGTACAAAATCCAGCAGGGCAAGCATTAAGTCCTGTAGCTCCATGTTCAACATCTGAGGAGGCAATCTGTGGCAAATTGTGAACTCCATGTGGCTCCACCTCCCATGGCTTCTCTATTATGCCTACTTTGCTCCCTCCTTGCAGCTTTCCTTAGATAATCCATGGTCCTGGCTTTTCCAAACTTCTGGGGTTTCCACGGCATGTTATGCTTCTCACTCACAGCTTTACACACTTCCCTCCCAGATGCACACTGCCTGGCCTCCCGGGCCTTCTGAAACCTAGGTGGAAGCCTTTTTAACTTCAAAACTTTTGCATTCTCCTTGAGCCTAAAATCAGTACCATATAGATGCGGTCAAGGTCCACTGGCAGCTGGAGCCATAGTCAAGCTTTCTTTTCTTTTGGCTGGAGGGGGTAAGTGCCTGGATCACTGAGGATTCTGAACCTATTCTGAGGAACAAATTCTTCATGCCACCACCGTTCTGGAACATGGTGCTCTGTGGCTTTCTTCTCAAAGCAAATCTCTCACTTTTTGCAATTTTGAAGCTGCAAAGGGTGGAGTTTTGCTGCTTTTTAGGCTGCCCTGAGGTCATCTTTTGTATTCTCCTGTTTCTGCTCAGCAATCAAGATTTCCTCTACTCTGCCTGTGAAGTCCACGGTGTTACAGGAACTTCCTTTCTGGCCAAACTCACAACACTTTGAAGCATCCTGAGAGGCTCTGTGTTCTTTATTCACAACATAAATCTGACTAAAAGCCCCAACCACAGCCACTCCACTGCTTGAACATTCAACTTCTTGAAATTTCTTCTGCCAGATTAATTAGTCTGCCACGCTGGAGTACAATAAACAATGCAATTCTCCTTCCAGGCAGAAACCTCCTAAACTTGGTCTTTACCAGAATGATTACTGTCAGCCTTCTGGTCTTCTGAGTTCTGACCAGAATCCTCCATACGTAGTACAGCCCAAGGCATTCCAGCTCTGCTTTTTCAGAAAACATCCTGGAGCCTTTCCACACTCTTCCCATAAGCCATTCCCAAAGGCTCTTGAGCCACATAGTCAGGTATAGTCACAGCAAAGACTCCACTCTCCTCGTACCAAATTCTGTCATGGTTTCTTTTCTCTCATTGCTGGGAAAAAATACTCAATGCCTATAATTAAGGAAAGTTATGTTTATTTATCTCACAGTTTGTGGAGGTGTCAGCCATACTTGACTGGCTCCAGGGTAGAGTGGCCCATGACAGAGGGAAAGAGTTCACGGAAGAAAACAGCAAAAGAAAAAGGACAAAAAGGGAGGAGAAGAAAACATAAACCTCTTTTCCTCCCTTATACTGTATGCAGTAGACCCACCTCAGGATGGGTGTAATACACCCATAATCCCAACAGTGGACCATGTGTCAATCACAAACTCTAGAAACCCACTCATGAGTGCAGGAGAATGGGGGCATCTAGATGCAAAGGATAACAGCATATTTTTCACATTTCACAAGGAATCATAAGAGGCAGCTTTTGGGGAATTGTTGGCATTCTTGTTTTAATAATTAACAATCTTGCATATCCACGGAATGGAACAGACATAGTCTTACAATTCACTTGCTTTGCTTTTGGATAGTGTATTTCTTCCTGTGTGGAGACTGTTGATTAATTTAACTAAAGACTATTTTTAAATATTTTATTTTTCTTTTCCTTTTAAAATCACAAGTCAATGAAAACTAAGACAGAACAATTCAATCAGATTAAGAATATAGCACCGTTAGATGCATTTCTTATAATCAATTAATTAATTAATTGCAATATTGGTTAACCATGTCTTCTTGACTGGGCAGCTGAAGGAGAGGAGATGATAAGTGTTATTTTCTTAAGTATTATGTCAGACTTTTCTTCCTTTATAGATGAAATACTAGAGAAGGCAGTTCATTCAAGGTTAAGCCACCAGCTTCACTATGTTTTGGCTCCAGAATCTTAATCATGTCAATTAATCCAGTGGAAGAGGAGTATAGCGATTCTATCGGTTCATTTGGTTATTTGTTTTTGTGTTTACATGCTGTCAGTTTTTGTATATACAGTTCATCTCTTAACTTTCTCAAAGTTATGATTTTAGCCTTCATCAAAGTAGATATGACTAACTCTATGTTAGATCTCAGAAAACCAAAACAGATAATACATTACAAAATTAATAACTGGTTAAGATAATAATGCTATCCTTGGGCATTTCTGAGGAAAAAAATAAGATAATAAATGTGCTTTGAAAATAATATAGCATTAGGACTGGAAGTAACATTCAACCCCGCTATTCCTCTCCTGGATTTTTTTTTAATGAACTGAAATCATTGCACTACAGCGATATATGTGCGCCCATGTTTATAGCGGCACAATTCGTCATAGCTAAATCTTAGAGATAGCCCAAATGCTCATAAACTGAGCAACAAAATGTAAACGTGTGATATTTTTACACAGTGGAGTATTTTTAAGCTATTAAAAAAGATAAATTTGGGGATTTTACAGGTAAGTGGATGCAACTAGAGACGAAACTCACAAGTGAAATAAATCAGACCTGCATGTGTAGACATCATACTGTGTCACTCGTGTAAGAACTTGAAAGAGTAAGTGATACCTGAAAGATCCCATAGATACTGTGAAAGGGAAGGAAGGAATCTGTTCAGAGGGAAGGAAGACTGGGGTGAGGAAATGGACGGAAGGTGGAGTAGAAGAGAGATAGTCATGTGCATACGCAGGATGGCTTTAATAATTATACTGATTTCTGCTGGTCTACAGAGGGGAGCAGCTGATGTGTAAAGTTTTCTTTCCTGTCCTTTTTAATTCCTTATACCTTCATCTAGATAACTTGGCATGTTTATACCTGATAATCTGAACAACTAATTTGAAGAAAACATGAAATTCAGCAACCATTGTCAAATTTCTACTGTTTTGTTTGGTGAAGTTCGGTATTGTTTCTAATTTATTTGCTTTACCATTTTGTATTCTCTTTCAATAATTAAAAAAATTAAAACATATAAAATGAATAAAGGAAAGGTCTTTCTATGTAGTCCCAGCTGGCCTGAAACTTATGATATAGTCCAGCCTGGTCTCAAATTCTAGCAATCCTCCTGCCTCAGCCTCCCAAGTGCTGGGATTATACCACCAAATCCATCCTACAATTTAATGTTAATATTTTCATTTTGTATGAAAACATTTCTTCACCTCTCATAATAGCCATTGTGTATGCTAAATCTTTATATATATATATATATATATATATATATATATTTTAAAAATTCAATGCACATTGGTTTATTTCCCTGCTTCCCCATTGTTCATTAGGTTCAAATTACAAGTGATTGAAAAGTACTATATTTAAGTTAAAATGTGTGATTTTTCCATTTAAGATAATTGTACTACTAGCTTCTATTGGTTTATTGAAAGGAACCGTTAATCCTTATACTTTGGCCAATTTTATATACTAATATCTAATAATCCGAACAACTACTTTGAAGACAACAGCGTGCACTATAACAGCTATTGTTGAACTCTTACCGTCTTGTTTTTTGAAATTCTGTATCACTTCTAGTGTTTTTATTTTTTATTCTCTTTAAAAAGTAAAAACAAGTACACAAAAAGGATGTAACGTCGTACTCATGCGTGACATCCTACCGCCACAGAGGGACACCGCATCAAGACTGGTTGAGACCCGGTATGCAGGTATTGTCAGTAAAATTGAGCGGGCTCCTTTGGAACACGGTAGCAAGAGTCACCAGAAAAAAATCATAGAATGTCTTTTAAGTGTAAATCTTATAGAAGAAATGTTTGTACCACAAGTATTACATAGTTCAATAATTGAAAACACTTATAATAAACACATGGATTGTTTAACCTGATAATGACAGTTGGCTGCATGTCGTAACTTATCTAACTTCCCTACCCTGGATCTTTGCCATATTAGAAATAAAGGCAAAAGAGTCCTCTACTGCTCAATATGGAAGTTGGAACAGATTATAAAATGGGGCTTTCTTGCTGTTGTTAAACATTTTTACAATGAACTTATCCTTGAGGATTATTCATTAGTATCAGAAAGATTGCAGAGAAAAATACCTAGAAAAAATAAAATCAAGATCAACGAACTTGAGGTCACAGAAGTTATTTGTGTGACAGTTATATATTCAGATTTTAAAAATCCCCCCAAAATTATTAGGTTAGGATAGTTCCTGAAGATAACTTGGGAAAGCTCTTGCAAGCTAAGTAGGGGTTAGTAAGATGAAGAGAAGTTAAAAAAAAAAAAAGTTCTCTCTTTCTGACAGTATTAGCAAATAGAAGAGTGAGGCTTTATCAAACATCTAATCTGTGCAAATATCTGTAGCCATGTGAATATTTTATGGATGAAGAAACACAGAGGATAAAAAGTTCACATAAATAACATCTAAGTTAAAACGGCACTCTTGAAACAAAGAATTAAATTAGTAAAAGAAGACATGGGAAAGATCATGCAAGGAGCTGATAGATTAAGCTTATCTCAGAAGGTAGGATCTGGCAGAATAAATCCTTCCCAGTGCTCCAAGAGAACAATCTAGAAAAAAGAGAACCTTTAGAGAACATCTACTCATGCACTCATATGTTTTTGTATATTAAATAAAGTTAAATATATTTTTAAATATAAAATCAGTGTCATACAGATGATCAAAGTCAAACTGTATATAGGAAAATCATCACAACAAATTTAGACAAGTTTGGGGCAAAAATTAACATTCTACACATCCCACACTCACTATTTCAGAAAAACCTTTGGTCCAGAAAAACCTGGTTTGTTTCTCGCATTCTCAATATGTCATTATGCTACCAGATCCTGGAAGTGGATCCCTTAAAAGGGTAACAATTAAATTATGCTAGTTTATGCCCCCAGGGTGGCCTGGACTAAGCTGGTGTCAGTGAGGGTATCTGATAGAAAAGCCTTTCTGGAAAACATTCTTAATGTATTGCAATAGACATAATGCCCAACTGGAGAAAGGGGATAACTAATATAAAAATCTGATATGAAATCCAAATATAATGATGCAAGGACTTTTGAAAAGTAAACATGTAAATATAAATTTAGTTTGAATATTTCATAACATAATCTCCTTTTGTAGAATCCACAGGGGTCCATAGCATTGTGTATTTGCAGCAAAATTCTAACTCTCTGTCCTTCCAGGCTCATAAGGTGAAAAAATTTCAAGAGGCCTCTCAGAAGTAGATAAGAATATCATTTTGGTTTATACAAGTTTGCTTTTTCTCCAGATAAAATAGGCCTACTCTGTGTTGCACAGGGAAAATACAGTGAATTTCCAGAATTAGAGATACCTGGCCATTTGATTTAGTTCCTATAGGAAGAGCTATACGTTCAACAAGATGAGAAACGACAACACAACATGAGGTGTTGCCGTGTGTATTGAATGAGCTGTTGTGCTCCAAGCACATTACAGTACATGGCCACTTCTTTCCCTCTTCCGCTGTACTCTCTGCTACAAGACCCAACTCCTGTAGTCTTCTGGAATACAGCCTACTAAAACACCCAGAATCCAGCAGCAAGACCTTGTCATACATAGCAAGGACAATGGTTGAGAGTGACACAACACTTTCCATAGAGAAACTATTTTTTAGAGTGCAGATTAAAGAATTAGGTCAGTTATATAAAACTCACATTTCATGAGTGCGTCCTGGGCTGGGTGGTGATACAATTAACATCACTGTATTAGGATAAGGTGAAGTTAATTTCCCTTGCTTTAAAAGTTACATGTTTTATAATTCTGAAGGGTACAATATTATAATGATAACCTACTACAATATTAACCATTTCTGCCAAAAGAGACATTATATTTCATTGCTATTCCATAAAAATCCAAAAGAAATTGTCCAAATATTCATATAGATTGCAGTGAACTCAGCAGGAGAAGCCATTTTAGTTATGAGGCTCTGGAGTCCCCAGAAAGCTTCAGATAATTACACGGGATACATCAAACACCAAAACCACATTCATGAGAGCTGCTCAATTATGGATGAAAAAGAATCTTATAATTATAGAATAATCTGGCTGGAGAACATAACTTTTCACACATTCATTAGACAGCTAAAGCAACTGAGAGCTGGAGATGGTAATTGTTTGCTTACAGTTGCCCTGTGAAGAGAAGACGAGGTTCTGAAACGGGTATTTTGAATTGAATTTTTTCAATGAAAAACTCTACTGTTGGTGCAGATGCGGCTGACGCTGTACCTCTCTCTGCTTTGAAGATCTTTGTAAGAAAAGCCCAAGAACCCGTGAAACACTTTGAATAATGAATGAAAAATTATCATATTAGTTCTAAATCACAGGTTTTCACGCAGACAAGTTGGAGTTCCAGGGACGAGAGCTCCCTTGGAAACTAGAACAGAATAATTAATGCTGCCTTGTACATGGGAGGAAATTGAAACACTGGTATTTACAATGTCGTGCACGTGCTTTTCATGGCTCGACTTGAATCAGTCTCAGAAACTCTGCTTTTTTCTTTCACCCTTTATATCACTTCTTACCTGAGAACTGAACACCTGACTCTCCAGTCTCAACCACCTGCCTTCATTCCTAATTCTGCACATCTGTATTTGACATTTTGTTTTGTCTCAGGAACTAGTCTCTATCTCAGGTGAGTAGCACCAGTTTTCTTGTTGTTGATACATTATAACATCCCAGTGTTTTACTAAACTGTGGAATTCTTGCCTAAAACTTCAGTGATTTTCGCGAGGCTTGCGTCACACATAAACCGCTCTCCCCTGCCTTTGGCTTTGCGGCACGTTGCTGACATCTTTGCCCGTCTATAGCCCCACGACTTGCAGCGAGGGGGTACTAGCCAGTGCCTGCTGAGTGCATGAATGATTGATGCGACAGCACCAAGGACAGGAGCACACGCTGGGCCTCTTCAGCTTTCTCACCAGGTTTGCCAAGACACTTCCTCAGATTTCTTAATAATGTCCTTTTCTTTTCCTGGGGTAATTAAGTACCTCAGTGTAGTTTAATTTGCATTTCTCTAGTGGCCAGCAGCCGGCCACTTTCAGCATTGTGCTTGTAAAGGCTGTTCCTGACTTGTACTCTGAGTAATATTTCGGCCATTCTTTCAAGACTATAATACACGGAATATTAACTACTTTCCTGTGATTGTTTTGTTCTGAAACTTTGTCTTATTGCTATAGAAAATACTTTATACAGTATTTTCTTTATTAATATCTACTTGTATTCAATGAAAACTTTGAAAAGTTGCTTTAGTGGGGTATTTCTAACACCTTGTTTCTAGTTGCTTGGGTTTAACTTGCTGAAGCACCCTCTACTTCACTTGGCATTACTGCAAAAAGGGCTTGTGTCATTTTAAAAAAGGCGGTCAAAAATTTAGTATGCTTGCAGTATTTTGAGATTGGTATTCGTAGAATATCTCAGCTAGTTTCTATGCTTCCTTCTAATTTGTTTTTAAATACAATATATCTTTTAAAGTGATGACTTGCATATCATGAGTACTTCATGACAGAGGGAAACAGACTATCAACCTTTGAACATAATTCAGAATGTTCTTAGAAATTAAACTAACTGGATATACAAACGTGCATAAATACTTGTGCATGTAATTCATGAAAAATGCTGGATCATACAGATAACTCCAGCAGTGGGTGAGACTGTTCAGTGCTCAATAAAGCAGCTAACAAATTTTTAGAAAAAACATACAATCTCTTTAATTCCTTTCCATTGATGCCACTCATATATCCTAATAGAATCTTTACAATAATATATGCCTAATTAGTAGACTATCCTGCCAAATGATTTTAAAAAAAGATTTTCTAATTTATTTTGTTTCTAAAATGTAATAGCAATTAGTGGATGGCTCAGAAATTAGTGTCGTGGAACGCCTGCTTCTGACTCCAGCACTGCAACACAACACGCATATCACTGCATCAGAACAGAAAAATTTAAATGGATAGAATATCTGAAACAATATTTTCAAGATTTGGCTATTGGAAAATGAATGACAATGGCTTATTGGATATAGGAAACAAGTAAGATGAACCCTGTAATTGCCAAATCTACAACTTTTAGAGAATTCCAGAACACAGCATAAGGAACCAGAGGACACAGGCTGATAAAACTTGTAAGACAGAAAAATGAAGAGGACTGAAGTGATTTGCAGATTCTCCTTTATGTACTTGGCAAGACACTGGACAATACACACATGCGAGTTAGTCACTAGGACGTAGTACCTACCACCTGAAAGCTTTAAATTGAACAGTACCCAGTGCCCACACAGTGCTTAGATCAAAATGAAAAATGTCATTGATTCACAGATTATTTGAGCAGGATTCGTCCAGGAAAGCAGCTCAGGGTAAAGACCCTGGATTCAGTTCCAAATATCACAGAAAATTAGAGTATTCTAGCAAATCAGAGTAACATACACATTATTTATAAGTAGACATACATCATGATCAACATGGACCATATTCTGGACCAGAAAACAAATCTCAATAAATTTAAAATAATGTAAGTTATACAAGGTACATATTTTATAATACAATTAAATTATAAATGAGTACTAGAAAGAGATCTAGAAAAATCCCTCATTATTATAAGCTAAAGAAGAAGTTTATAACAATTCATATGTCAAAGAAGAAGTGGGAATGGAAATTTGAAAGTATCTGGAAGCAAATAATAAGAAAAAGATATAAGTATCTGGAAGATATAAAGAGTATTACTACTTACTAGGGAGAAATTTATAGCAGTACACGCCTGTATTAGAAAAGAAGAAAGGTCACAAATCAAATTCCATAGTCCTTTACCTTAAGAGTTTAGAAATAAAAATAGCAAAATTAAAAATTAACACGAAAGAAAAAATGAATATCAAAGCAAATGATGTGCAAAAGAACTGTCTTGGTTACTTTTCTCTTATTGCTGAGAAAAAAAAAGTCTGATATCAAAATTGATGAAGGAAGGGTTCACTTAGCTTACAGTTTGTGGAGGGTTGAGCCCATACTTGGCTCCAAGGCAGAGCAGCACAGGGCAGAGCGCAGCAGTGGAGAAAGCGGAAGATAAAAGCAGCAAGAGCAAGAGGAGGAGCCGCAGACAAGCCTCTCCCTCCCTGGAGCCCCTCCCTCCCTTGAGCCTCTCTCTCTCAGCCTCTCCC
>NDGM011181464.1:0-11217 GCA_002564305.1 Octomys mimax | reverse complement strand
AAAAAAAAGAATAAAACTGTATTTACTACAGGGCCTACAGGGTCTCACTACACAGATTAGACTCATAGTGATCCTCCTGTTTCTTTTAGCCTCACAAGTGCTGGGATTACAGGCACATGCCACCATGCCCAGTTTCAATTGTAGTCTCAGCGTGCCCCAGAGGGCCCACACGGCATACTGGGGATCGAACCCTGACCCCTGTATCTGCTTAAGCAGGTGCTTTAATCCACTGAGCTATCTGGCTGGCCCTTGTATTTTTTTTTTTTTTTTTTTTTTGATTCTAGAATCCCATCCAGCATAGTACATTACATCTAATCACTGTGTCTCTTTACGCTTCTCTTGGCTGTGACAATGTCTCAGACTTTCTTTTTGATGATAGCTCCAAAGAGAACTAGTCAGGCTATTTGTAGGATCTAGAATTAGGATTTGTCTGATTTTTTGCTCCTCATAATTTAACTAGGGTTATGTATGGATGTGGAAGAGGAGGAACAGAGAGGTAAAATGTAACTTTCATCAAATGGTGTCAAGGCTAAGTACTACAACATGATTTACCAGCATCGATGTTGACCTCCACCACCCAGGTAGGTGAGTGCTTGCTGGATTTCTCCATTGTAGTCACTCATGCACTCTTTGGAAGGGATCCATTATGATTTATGCTCCAACTTATTGAGGAGAGAATATCTACGTCCATTGTTGGGAATCTCCCCACACTGGAGCTTTGCCTGTTCCCTCCTAGTTGCATATTTATTTATACATTCAATCATTTATTTATATCCACAAGGACACATGAATGCTCATTTTATATTTTCGATTATAATTCAGTATGATTTTTTTGTTGTTCTTGTTCAAATTACTTTGGCTTTGGCTAGTGATAGTTCATTCTGCTTTTTTGTTTCCCTTTGACATACCACTATTATTGTGGCTTTTTAGTTTGTTTTCATTTTCACTTCATTACTTTTCAGGCACTACAAAATGCCTCAGGCTCATCTTGCATGTTTCCTGACCCAGTCTTAGAATATACCATTTTCCAGAGAGTCCTAGATTATTTAGTAGGAACAAGATCTGGGTGCTAGCAGTGTGCAGCCTGGCCTGTGACAATCTACCCATTCATTTCCTAAACATCCATGCTTTTCAGTGCCTACTTGGAGCAAGACTCTGGGGTGGATGAGCAGTGGGGTGCAAGAAGCCCTATTCTTCATGTTCTAAGAACAGTGCTGCTTGTGAGGAGTATAGAGAGCTTCCTGGGCATGGGAAAGTAGGAAGAGACTTCCAACTGGAGGTGTGTATCTTAGAAGTCTTGATTCTAAATCTTTTCTATTCTCAGGGTCCATGTCTTGGTAGCTCTGCTTAGATCTACCCTTCCTTACCAAGTCTGCAAGATCGGATGACCTGAGTTAGAATCTTAGCTCTGTCGCTTTCAGTCTTGTGACTTGGAATGAAGGTCTAATCTGCACTGAGGCTGTTTCTTCATCAGCTGTACATTGGGGTACATTTAATTAGGAGGGGGATACAAACCACCTCCAGGGGGTGTGGGGAAGATTAAGAAGCATTGAGAATGTCCTGTGGGGTCTGGCACAATCGGGTGCAGCGTGTGCTGGTGAGCAAAACAGCCACAACACTCTGTGTCTGTCAGACGACCTTGTCATCAAGTGACTGCTGGGGCACAGTGCTCTGGAGGCTGTAATTAATAACTGTCAAGGCAGACCAAGGAGGTGGCTGTGGAATGGGCTGACTCTTGGGGTCACAGTCAGGTCTGTTCTGCAGATGACATTGCTCTTGAGAAGTTAACCATGAATAATCAGTCCATGGGGTCACCTGGCATTTGGTGGGTCAGCACAAACTCTAGCACCAGGAGAGGAAGCATCTACTGAAACCAATCAACCAACCAAGCATGATCAGTGCCCATCAAAATGCATTAGCACACCCTCTGACATCAACACCTGCTGGACATTCCAGAAGGCGTTTCCACGGCAGGCAAAAGGCAGACATTATGAACTTTCCTGATACGCAGCAGCATTAGGTGCTTCCAGAGACAGCTCAGTGTGGGGGAGGTGCCATCCCAGTCAGTGCTTTTCTTTTCACCAGAAGCACCTACATCAGTGAGTTTTCAAGGACTTTTCCCTGGGCCAGCAGCAGTGTCAGCTGGGAAACTTGTTAGAGGCACAAATTCTTGGAGTTCGTCCTAGTTTCAGAATCAGAAACTCTATCTGAGCAGCACCCCCCAAATCTTTTAATAAACATTCCAGCCAACATGAATCCCAGCTCAAGTTCAAAGGCATTGATCAAAGGAGGCAGAACTTCTGAAACTTTCCCCTGAGACCCTGAGGACATTCTGAACTCTAAGCACCTAGAAGTTTCAGGTGGACTCTTGTACATGACATCAAGTATGTATGCAGTAAATGCTGGTTGAATGCATGAATTATAACATACTGACAACACACCATTGGCAATACGTGGAGCAACTGGAACTTTCACTTATTGCTGGTGGGAATGAAATGTGGGACAACACTTTGGAAGTCAATTTGACAGTTTCTTATAAAGGAAAACCTGGTCTTAGCATAGACACCAACAACCGTGCTCTTTTGTACTTACCCAAAGGAGCTGAGAATATATGTCCATGCTAAAACCTGCATGTGAATGTTTATAGCAGCTTTGCTTATAGCTGCCAAAACCTGGATATAAACAATACATCATTCAGTAGGCACATGGGTAAGCAGAGTACCAAAGGCTACCAAGTCACAAAAGACATGGAAGAATCATGAATGCATATTGTTAAGTGGAAGAAGCCAGTTTAAAAAGTCTGCAAACTATAAAAGTCCAGCTATGTGTATCTTGAAAAAGGCAAAACTACAGAGTCGGCACAGAGATTTCTGGTTGCCTGGAGTTCCGGAGGACAGAGGGAGGGATGAGCAAGGAGAAAACCTGAAATTTGGGGGTCAGAGGAGCTATTCTATGTGACACCATAAGGAGGACTCCATATGTATTTGCCAAAACCCACAGAAGGTACAACATGAAGAGTGAGCCCTGGTATAAACTCTGGACTTCAATGTATCCATCCTGGCTCATCATTGGTAACAAATGCACAGAGCAAGATGTTACTAACAGAGAGAAATGATGGGGGAGGGCGTGAGTGCATTTTTGGGAACTCTCTGTACTTTCTGCTCAATTTTCCTGTAACCTAAAACTGTTTTCCTAAAAACATAAGACTATTAAAAATGGGAGTAGATAAGGTCAGAATGTCCCTTGATGAATGGTCACCATTTGGGATTTTAATTATTGTTCTAATGAAAAGCAAACTTGATAGAGCTTCATCTGCAGTTGGGTGGTCAGATCTGGTTGTCCTTGATGTCCCCATGGCCTCTTCCTACCATCATGTCTTTGTATCAATACACTGAGGTTAGCTGCCTAGACTCATGTGTATGAAGATCTAACATCTTGTTTCATTAGAAGCCTAAGTTCTTTTGTCTCTTTTTTGTAGTAAAGAGGGATGCTTCTAGTTCCCAAGGGTGGAGGAGAAATACATCCTGGGTGGGATTGTGCCCACAACTTTGTGAAATTCCAGATCCTTAGGGAGTTCCCTGGAATGCTGGAGGATGCGTTTTGACAGCAGAGGTCTTCTGATGGATGAAAGCCCTGGGTACTCCCTCTCTTCTGCCTGGAATGCTGTGATGGTCTTGGAGGTAGAGTCAGCATTTAATAGTCATGCAATGACCATGAGGACGAAAAACACAAACTAAGGGCCAGGAAGCAGATAGCTAGAAGAAATATCAGTTCTAGATGTGTAGTGTGGCTGCTGTTCCAGTACTGAGAGGCTTACCATCGGGTTTCTTTACATGAGAAAAATGAGGCCCTTAGTTTGTTTAAGCCAATATTTTGAGAGTTTCTGTTACTTGTGGTCAAACTCAACATCTAATTGAATCAGGCACATTTTCAGTGTACTGGAGGGGCTGCCAACTAGTGGTGCTTTTTGCTACATGACCTGCAACTCACTGCCTCACGTGCGCTTCATGTGTGAGATGAATCAACATCAGTACCAACTGCTGGACTGATATTCATGGTAACAGGAGAGAAAATGTGCTAAGTGCGCTGAGCACAGGGCCTGGCATATGCCAGGACCCAAAGAGATGGTGCTGCAGCATTGGCACTGTCTTCGAACTCTACAGGGCAGAGTGAATATACAGTCATGGAAGAAAACTTCTAAAAAGAGAAGGGACTCTGGCAGCCCAAACAGTATGTGATTTTTGGACTTCATTCTCTGGTAAAAATGCTAGTCACATAGCATTAGGTGTCCAGGACTAATTTAAGACTCTTTGTCCCTTCCTTCACCTTATTCTAGGGATTGATGCCTATAGATCATTCTAGGGAAACCACCTTGTCCAACACATAGCAGCTCACTGGTGAGGGAAGCTAGGAAGATGTGTCCAGGGAGCATGCCATGACTTGCATCTCTAAGGCCAGCTCTTACACTAAGTTGATTGTATCAGAGGCTGAGGCCAGCTTGAAGGGCCCCTGGGTAAATGAGACAGGACTAACCACAGATCCTTCTGGGAAAATCTCCTCCCTTATGTAATGGCCATTACAAACATTCTCATCTTGTCACTGGAATTCTTCTTTCCTTATTCCTACCTGATGATCTTCCTCCTTCTGATTTTAGTGAGAACAAGGAAGCAACCAGAAAAAAAAAAAACAAAACAAAACTGGTTCACTTTCCCAAAGTGCACCTGTGCCCTTTTTCTCTGCCCTCTCTCTGTTCCTTTCCAGAGATAGGAGCTGCTCACCTGGGTGCTGAGACTGGTGTCCTGTTAACTCTCTAGAACACCATTTCTGGTTCTCCTGTGTCACAATGTCCCATTGTCACTAATCTCTCCATCTTAACACAACCCAGTCCCACTCCTGCAGCTGCCACCTCCCTACTGCTGTGCTTTATGGCCATCCTCCTGCTCTGCCTCACAGACTCACTTCCTTGCCTCTGTATCCTTCTTGAGCCCACTCCAGTCAGGTTTCCGTCCTTATCATTCTGTTGAGGCTGTTCTTGTCAAACTCATCCATAATTTCTTTGTTAAACACGATGACTAATTTTAGTCCTCAGCTCTCTCAAACTATCAGTGGCACTTCACCTCAAGGATTACTCTCCTCTCTGAAAACTGTCTTTCTTTGACCTCTTCCATATGGGAAATACATAACAAGTTGCTTCGTGATGCAATGTGAGATTCATTATGTAAAGAACTTTATTCTGTTTATAGCTACATCTCCAGGCATCTAGCATGTTATCTGTGATGTAGAAGATAAATAGTATATATTTGCTGAATGGATGGATGTAGACCAGGGGTCAGTAAAGTCCACCCCATAGACCCAATCTGGCCCACTGCCTGTTTGTAAATAAGGCTTTATTGGAACACTGCCATCCTCATTGGCTCACAGATTACCAAAGGCTGCTTTCACAGAAGAGTAAAATAGTTGAGGGACACAGACTGCCCCCACAAAGCCAAAACTACTATCTGGCCTTCTATAGAAAAAGTTGCCTAGCCCCTGACTTTAAAATGAACTTCCACCATGTACTGGGTATGGAAGTTTTTCCCTGACTCCAGAGGATCGATTCAGTTCACAGGACCCTCTTGAGTTCCTGAGCTTCGTTTCACATGCCTGGATACTGTAACAGTTTGAAAACTATCTTTGAACATAGTGTTCAATCTGGGTTTGACTTTGTGTTCAGCACGCTTCCATTTGGGAATATCTTGAAGATTTAACTTTAAGTCCTTGAACACACAAGGAACAAAATGTGCGTGTCATGCACAGTGAATGGTTTTACTGAATATTCCATATGGTAATAATAATGGTGGTTACCTTCCAACAATTGCTTGGAAGGGTGCCAGGCACCACACCAAATTTCTTGTGTCTCTGAGCAGTTTGCTTTATCTTTTAATCCTTTCCACAACCTTGTGATGGATGAAGCACTATTATTATAGTTGTCCCTTGGCGTTCGCTGGAGGTTGGTTCCAGGACACTGCTCCTCACTCCCCCAAGATCTAGTGATACTTGAGTCCCTTATACAAAAGGCTGTAGTGTTTGTGAATAATCTATGCACATCATCCATATACCTTATTTTTTTCTCCCTATACTTTAGATCCTCTCTAGATTACTTATAGTTCCCAGTACAATGTGAATGCTATGTAAATAGTTATTATGCTGTATTGTTTAGGAAGTGCTGACAAGAAAATCTGTACATCTTCAATACAGATGCAATTTTTTTCCAAATATTTTTGATTTATTATTGGTTGAATCCCATGGATATGGAGGGCTTAGTGTATCCCCATTGTATGAATGAAGAAACTCAGGTTAAAGAAGCTGCTCAGCTATTACAAAACAGCCTACCCAAGAGGAACTAGAAAATAATTCCTCAGATTTGCATGTGGCATCATCAAATGCTGAGATGTTTTCTGGACACACTAAGTCTCCCAATTGGTGATGAAACTTATGCTTCCGTGTGCTTGGGTCCGTAATCACCAGGAGCCATGGTTCAGCACAACCTCTGAATTAGCTTCTAGTTGACAAGCAAGGTAGTTCAGTATTCAGTTCCATCTGGCTCTTGCCTTAACTCAGATTTATTTTACCCTATTAATTTGTTTTGTTAGTGACAACTGAGGCAAAGGGATACCTTTCTGAAAAAGCCACTCACAGCCTAAAACATTTTGCTTTTATTAGATGTCACAATTTGCTTCTAGGAAAAGACACTTCTGAAAAGAAACAGGAGAGAATTGTCAAGGTGCTATTTTCCAGTCTGTAATTTATTTTAATGGCTGTCTTCTCTCTGCATCAAGTTATGCTAAGACAACTTTATAGCTTTTATTTTTAAGTAAAAATTCTCATCATTTTTGTAGAAACCAAAAGGAAAAGCTATCACAGAAAATGTTTTCTGTTGCAAGTAATATGGTTTTGCCCCGATTAAAGTAGTTCTTTTTTCTAAAGGAGTCCAGCTGTTTGAAGCATCTGAGTTGGAAGAATGGAGAAAAATGGAAGGGCTGCTTCTCTCTCCCAGAAAGGGGAGCAGGATTTGGGCTCCCAGATCTTGGGTGAAGCAGTCTGGAGTTGAAAATAGTCAATAGTCAGTTATTCCTAGTTATTAAAGTGACAGGGCTTATCTATTTTTCCTAAATGTTCGTATTTATTGTAGAATTTCCCAACTCCGTCAAAAAACAATTTTTTTCCAAGACAGATAAGCATGTTTATCCCTTGCAGCACCTATTCAACTGCAAAGAAGTATTGTGGGGAGGAAATAAGCCTTTCAATTACAAAGCTGCTCATTTCAAAGCTAGGCTTACTTTTGTTGTCTGCGCCTACTCATCCTACTCATCAAAATAGTTACCTCTCCCTGCTCTCCTTCCACCCCCTTCTGAGAATGGGAGGATGGAAGAAAGCCATCAATGCAAAACCCATGCCTCAACGACAGCCATTTGGCCTGTTTAGAGGTGCTTATGCAGGAAGAAACACAAGAAAACAAAGGGGAAGAGCATGTGAACTTCTAACCCCCTGTCCCACATGCCATTTGGTTGGTGGGTGGCATGAGCAAGCATTCAGTTCCCTGCAGTGGGTGTTTTTATGGGGCCAAGTGACAGAGAGCCAAACAGGGTAAGAACTCAGGAGCAGCAAGTGGAAAACTACCAAGAACTGTCCAGCTATTCTGGCCACAAGCTTCCTCTCGTTCAAATGAGGGTAGCCCGGTTCACTTCTCCAGATCCTGCAGCGCAAGGCAGCTCCAAGGGAGCCAGCCCTTCGCAACACAGGAGCCTTTGTTCCACAGCTGTTTCTTGCACCATCCCCTTCTTGGCTCGCTTCCTCTAAGTGGAGTGACACTTTGTCACTTGGGGAGCAGGCGATGGATACAGATATTAATTATTGCTAACTGACTCCTGCCTGCAGTTCTGCCTGCAGCTTTTATGAACCTCACATTGTAAAATTAACACATTGAAAAGGCAACATTGGTTCAAAAGCACCAGAGAGGAAAGTAATTCCACTGATCTCTCTGTGGTTGTCTGAATGGGTCTGCTAAATGTGTATTTGGAGGAGGGCATTAAATGTTCTGAAAAATAGTGTGAGAAAGCATGCACGCTGTGCAGTGGCTACATCAAGAAATTCCAGAAAGTTTTGCCTTTGGATTTACATGTTGGCTTTAGCACTCAGTAAAAGCTTTCTGGGGAGATGAGAATACAGGAAGTCAGGGAGGAGCAGTGAAAACTGAATGCACATTGGCTGAGGATAGCAATGGTCTGGGGTTAGTGGTTTGTTTTTGTAGAACAGGATTCAGGAAGGCAGTGGGGTTTTCTGGAGCGCATATGGCACCTGGAGAGGTGAGGGCTGGAACTGAGTGGAGTTTTCTTCTGAAGATGACATCTTGGTCAAGAAACTTAACCTTCCCAAGTGGCTGCTAAAAGAGGACAGTAAAGCTTGTCTTGCTCAAATGGGGGAGAAAGTGCATCATAAAACACATTACCATGCATGCTATAAAGTTCTTTATGTGACTTTTAAATAAGTTGACAGCTTATTTATTCCTTCAACAAACATATAAGAAACAATTGCAAGGAGCTGTGTGACAAATAACAGACTCAGACCCTGTGCCCTCTGAGTTTACAACTGATACTGAGAAATAAACAAGAACATAGTGTAAAGCATGTTAAGTGCTACAATGTGAAAATGTAGACCATGTGGAAGCTTGTAAATACAGCACTTAACCTAGACTTGGAAAAGTTCCTAGAGCTTGTAGACGGGTGTGATGTACCAGTCAGGCTTAAGTGTTGTCTTGTCAGGCATACCTTATCTAAAAACATGACCCCATCCTCCTACACATCCTACCCCCACTTTATTTTCCTTTCTAGCATGCCCTGCCTTTCTCTTTGCATCCTTGGTGCATGTGCTCGCTTACATATGTCTGGGTTCCTCCACCAAGATAGAAGCTCACAAAGTTAGACATGTTTTATTTCCTACTGTACCCTCAGTGGCTAAAGTGGCCCATGGCACAGAGAAGATACGCAGCTGGTATTTGTTGCATAAATGAATATGAAATGTGAGTTTGATGAGACTGGGCATGGTGGCGTGTGCCTGTAATCCCAGCTCTTGGGAGGCTGTAAACAGGCAGATCACTATGAGTCCAATCTAGTAGTGAGATCCTAAACACCCTGTAGACCCTTCCCTCAAATACAAAAAAAGAAAAGAAAGCTAAACAGAGTGGAGGGCTAACAACTGAAATGTTAAGTTTGAGTTAGGTATTCAAGAGGGCAGGATGGGGGCCTGCCTGTTAGCTCAGTTGTTTAAGGGCCTGCTCATGCAAAGGCAGTCAAGTGCAGGATACTGCTGTTGTATCCCCACCTCTACGTGCATTGCCAGACCTGCCCTTAAGGCAGCCTGAGCCAGCTGGAAAAAACAAAACAAAACATTCTCAAGAGGGCGGAAAAAAATGTCCCAGCAGAGCAATAATGAAAGATCAAGAGTCAGAAGTACAAGGTCCGGTGGGGGTGTTAATATGTGTGGGTAGAATATGGGATATGACATTGGGAAGGTGGGTAGGCAAAATCATGGAGGGACCTGCATGCCACAAAGAGTTTAGGCTTTATTTTGAGAATGAGAAGGACATTTAAAGTATTTAATATGGATATGATGGTACGATCTGAGTTTCTGCACAGTTGTGTATGGGAAAACCACGAGGAAGCTCTTTCCATGGTCTGGGAGCAAGATGCTGGGGACCTGAACCAGGACTATGGAAGTTTAGAAGAGATTGGAATGGACAGACCTAGATGGCTGATTGGCAATGGGGCATAAAAGAGAGGGAAGGCTCAATGGTTATGGACAGAGCCAAATTCAAGGGACATCATGGGTGACAGTGCCACTTATGGATATGGAAACTGAGCAAAAGAGACTGATACAGCATGGAAACATTAAGCTTTCAGTTTGGACCTATTAGTTAAACATATTTTGTGAGCATTTGTATGTGTGGCAAAGTCCACAAAAGGTTACTGAAGACGTAGAGGTGTGCATTAGTTTTGTATTACTATGATGAAATATTTGAGGCAACTAACTTTGTAAAGAGAAGAGGTTTGTTAGCTCAGTTTTAGAGGTTCAGTGGCATGGCATTGAACTGTCTTAGTTCTAGTGGAGACCACAGTGAGTGGCAAGTGGAGCATATGCAGAGGAAGGGAAGCATAGGAGATCAGGAGTCAGAGAGAGTTGGGGAGGGCTGGGCTCTCTCCTCTTATAACAACTCTCACAAGAGCATGGGAGGCAGGGGGAAAGAGAGAGACCGAGACAGAGAGACAGAGAGGCTGAGAGACAGAGGCAGAGACAGAGACAGAGAGACTGAGACAGATAGAGGCCTTTTGAGAACACACCCCTAATGACCTGAAGGCGTCCCACTAGGCATCACCTCTGAAAGGTTCCACTACCTCCTAAAAGCACCACCCTGGGACCAAGTCTTCAATCACAATGGACCCTTGGGGAGATGCCCAAACATACCCAAGCCATAAGGGTGGTTGGGATTTCAGGTAAGTGGGAAAAGAAAGAGATTAGGGAAAACCCTGTTAGACATTAATGATGGATGGCAGTGGAGAAAAGATCAAGAAGGCAGGTGAAAAAGGTTTCAGAAGTGTCCAAGAGAGACCAGGAATCAATGGTATGTCAAGAAGAAAAGGGCTTGCTAAGTCATTTCCAATGTGCAGATGTTATGGGTTTGAATTATGTCTCCCCACAAGGTATGTCAGAATGCTAACCTCAGTACCCATGTGTGTGACCTTATTTGGAAATAGGGACTTCATAGAGGCAAGCAAGTGAAGATGACACCATGCTAGGTTAGAGTGGGCTCTAGTCCAATGACTTATGTTCTTACAAGAGGAGGAAATTTTAGACATAGAGGACCACACAGGGAATAAGGATTTGTGAAGACAAAGGCAGAGGTTGAAGTTTCAGCTGTAAGCCAAGGAATGAAAGAGCTCCCCTAGAGCCTTCAGGGGGAGCCACTACTGCCCACACCTTGATCTCAGACTTCTGGCCTCCAGAACTTTCTTGTGGTCATTTGCTCTGGCAGCCCTAGGAAGCTAATACAGGAAGTGAAATGTCCACAGATTTGGCAAAGAGGAAGATATAAGATGTCCTGAGAAGGGGGCCGGGGAAAAGGCTCAGTGGAATAAGCGCTTCCCTGGCAAGTGCAAGGGCCTGAGTTCAATCCCTGGTTCC
>NDGM011181459.1:0-17450 GCA_002564305.1 Octomys mimax | reverse complement strand
ACACACACACACACACACACACACACACACACACCCTCAGTCTTTGCTTAATGATGGAGATGTCTTCTGAGAACTGCATCGTTGGACGATTTCTTTGTACGAACAGCAGAGTGCACTTACACAAACTAGATCGATCACTCCATGTGGTCTCCTGGTTTAATCAAGAACACTGTAAGCTCAGGAGGTAGGAGGCTGCATGCACGGCAGGCTGCGTTGAAGTAGAGCTTTCGATGTGTAGGTGGAAGAATGCACTGAAAGTGACAAAATGTGTGGAACCCACGTAAACCCAATGGTTTATTTCCACGTTCATTGGTCAGTCTATGGTTTTCAACTGCTGGCAGCACAGTAGGTGTGTTCAGGCCAGCACCACCACAGAAGTGAGAGCTTTACATCACATTGCAATGGCTGTGGCATCACTGGGTGGCAGGAGTTTTCTAGCACCCTGTAATTTCATGGGGCCACTTTGGGGTGTGGAATTGGTTGTGGACAGAAATACCATTCTGTAGCCTGTGGTTGAACATAGCCTTTCTGTATTTTAACATGTTTATGCATAAGTATGTAATGTAAATATTCTATATTTGTATGCACACAGGGTGTGTCTCCTCTCAATCTCTTAGATCTAGGAGTGTGAGTCTAGTCTGCAGCACCCTGGTTGGTTGCAGGGAAGGATGTGTGTGGCTCTATACGTGAGTCCGTCAGATTGCAGGTCCTCACTGGTCGAGAAACAGCATGGGGTGGTCATGCATCTGGTGGCCTCCATGGCAGAAGCCTCTGGAGCTCTGTAGCTGGCTGCTGGCCTAGGCAGGGGTAAGGGTCCTTTGTGGGGTCTTGCATGGAGAAGATAGAAGAGGGAGGGCTGAGTGGTGCAGGAGGAGCAGGGAGAAGAGGCAGAGGGCAGGTGGAAAAGGCTGTTTGCTGCCCTGCTGGCTCATCCTCTATGCCTTGCTGGGACCTCAGCTGGATCCCTGCATCCTTGAGGAGGGCACCACTTCCAGGCTTGTCTTCCCAGTGGCTCAGGGGCTGACCGGGAACCAGCTGGGAGCAGGGACTCTTGCTCTGAGGAGCTGATTCCCAGTAGGATCTGATGCTAGTCTCTCAAAGGGCTCCATTTCCAGCCAGCCCTGTGTTTTCCTTTTGCCCAGTCGTTCTTAAGCCCAAGGGTGTCACACTGTCCTTTAGGGACTGTTAAAATGGAGATTGCTGAGGCCTCCTCTGAATTTCTGATTCCTGTGCTCAGGTTGGGCCAGAGCATCTGCATTTCTGGCAGGTCCACAGGGAATGTTGCTGGCCTGGCAATGTTGCACTTCGAGAACAGCCCACTTCCAGGGGTATGCATGTGTGTCTTGGTCCTGCTCCTCTCTGCTAATACTTACCACACGAAAGGCCCTCCTTCTGTGGAGCAGAAGTCCTGGCAGTAAAGTGGATTTCAGTAAATTGAATCCTTTTTACCTGAATTGTGTGAACTAATGGATGCTTCATTCTGATAATACCTGAGCATCCTGGGTGGCTTTCCAGAGGAAGGAATGTGGCTTTGTCTGTCACCGTGGTGTTCCTGGTCTCATGAGTTTTGAACACTGTGGATCTGGACAAAATTATCACCATGACAACCTGAGATTAGCTCCTCATTTTGTTCCAGTTGCAGGCTAATAGCTTTTGCATTCTCTCTCAGTTTGTCCTGCCTATGTGGACTCTCTCTCTCTCACTGTCACAATTTGCTGCCATTCCTTGACTACTTTGTGCAGCATGGCCTAGGTGGGAACAGCCCCAGAGGACACGTGGCTGTCCAAGTGGGAAAGCCTAGACTGCTGCAGTGACGAATTAAGGTTAAAATTTCAGAGGCTTAGCACAGGGATATTTCCTGCTAGCATACGTCATAGGCCAGTTTGGTCAGCAGAGTGGAGCTGCAGCCTGGCTTTGCACGGTTATTCAGAGATCCAGGCCCCTCCCATCTTGAAACACTGCCACTCTCAACATGTGGCCTCCACATGTGACTTCCTAGGGTGTTGAGAGAAAGAAGACCAAGACAGCAGACACCTGTGAGGATGTTTTAGAGACGAGTTCATTGCTTCTCCTCACTCTGGGACGTGATAATAAGTCACATCAGACACAGGAGCACACGGTCTTGAGCACCCTTGCCAGCTATATCCAGCTATTCTGTCACCAAGCCCTGGTATTCATGCATCCAAATTGTCCTATGCAGGGTTCCTCTCCATCTCAGCCACCATCACACCAAATCTAGCCCCCCTGGACCACTTCTGTGTGTGTCCTGTCCTGGCAGTTCTCCATATTTGCTTTTCTTCTCTTCAGATGTGCTATCTCCTCTACCACCAAATCACATCATGTGGATCATTATCTGAACCCCTTTTGTGAGAAGGGTTTCCCTACAGTTTCCCAGAGACATATGCCCACATCCTGGTCTTCAAAACCTGTGAAGATATGATCTTACATATCAAAAGGGACTTTGTTTGTAAATTAAGTTGGTGATCCTGCGAAGGGAAATTATCCTGGGTTATTTGGGTGGACACTGCAAAATCATGATAGGCATTATAGGTGACAGAATACAGGAGAGTCAGAGAGGGTGAAGTTTGTAGATGCTAAGCAGCTGGTTTTGAAGGTGGGTGATGGGGCCATGAGCCAAGGAATAAGGGTAGCCTCTTGAAAGGCAAGGAAAACTTTATTCTTCCCTAGAATCTCTGGCCTCCCTGTGATGCTTCGATTTTAGTCCAGTGAGACCCATTTCAGATTTTTGTCCACTGAAATGTAAGATAAAAATTTGTGAAGACACCAAGTTTGCTCAAAAAGTTCCAGCAGCAATAGGGAACAAATATATCGTTCAGCATGGCATCCCAAACTGCCGGCATGATCTGGGCTGGGAGTGCTGTGAGGCAGAGATGGGCCCTTTCTCTTTGTTCCTGTGTTGCTCTGCAGTGTCTGACTCATTCTTCTTGACTTCATATTTGAATACAGGAGTGAATAAGGGGGAAGGAAGGAGGAAAGGGAGGAGAAAAGAGGTTAAAAGGAGAAGCTGGTGGAGAAGGAAGGAGGAGGAAGAGGAAGAGGAGGAGGTGGGAGGAAAGGCCTGTTCAAGTCTTGGAGTCCCAACAAAACCAACTTGTGCTGGGACTGGAGGGTGCATGGACAGAGATGTCAAAGCCAAGGTAGTCTGTGTGATGGGCGGGGACGAAATTACTGCCCCAGCTAGAAAAGCCCAGGGCCCTCTCAAGAGCCCACCTTCTGTCTGCCTAAGCTGCAGTGCTGACTGGGTCAAGGAGGTTGTTCCTTAAGCCTAGACATTGGGATGTGGGCAGTGGGGTCATGGGACCTACACCTTGATCCTCACTTGCTGGAAGCTACAAGGATTGCCCCCAGGACTCTGGTGGGGATCCAGGCTGAGGACAGAAGGAGGCACCAGGAGGACTTTAAGAGTAATGGCAGGCGATCCTTAGTGTTCTTAGGCCATAGGCGGAGGGGAGCGAGTGATTGGAAGGCAACCCTAGCTGCCCCGGCTGACTCTGCGGCAGCTGTGAGTCCCGGAGGATTCACTCTTCCAGAGTTGAGCTCTGGTCACCCAAAGCAGGGGATAGGCAGAGCCCACCATCCTTGCTGTGCACACCAGGAATGGGACACATGGCCAAGGAGACCAGCACACAAGTCCCGGGCCTCTAGTGCGGGTTCTGCGGGGAGACCCCACCCTTTCCCTTTGGTCTGCTTTCTAATGTAAACTTCACAGCTTAGTTTTCTTCACCCCCAGAACCCTGGCGCCCGGCTAGTGCCTAGTAATGGGAGGTGCTCTGTATGCTACTGTTGAGAGGATGCACCCCATGGCCTGCTGACCCCCAGCCCTGGTGCTCCCCATATCCTCCTGACTCTGCATTCCCCCATCCCTGCTCTCATACTCTAAGGTGGCTCTCTGACCTCAGCAACGTCAGCTGGCTGTAGCAGCTGGCTATGCCAGGGCCTGATGTTCTGCATTACGGGGACATCTGTTGGCTGGGGCTCCTAGGGCCTGGGCCAGACACAGCCACACTCCACAGCCAGTCTACAGTCAACATGGGCCATGGCAGCCAAAGATGTGCTGCTGGGTCTCTTGCAAGGACAAGATGTCACAGCCAGCTGCGTGTGTGGGCAAGAGGTCCTGCTGCATTGGGTAGATGGGGGTCATCTGCTGTGGCCATTGCTGGGACCTGGGCCAGACCTTTCATCTGTCCCTCAGTGTCCTGTGCTCTACTTGGCGGTGCTCACAGTTCCCAAACTCTGTTCATAAGCAGGATGACACTGGCTATTGTCACTGCACTGCATGGCACAGTCTACATTCTGAGAATTGGAATGTTTTGTATCCAGAAACTGCAGATACTCTCTGGTCTGCACAGCACTTAGAAGTCATAGACCTTGACAGAGAGAGCATGGCCTCGTGAGACCTGCACCAGGCCCCCTCTCTCCTGCCGTCTCCCAGGTGTCCTCTGGGGCTTGTCAGCGGCCAGCCGTCAAGTTTTCATGTCACCTTGCAGGTCTCTGTCTCCTCTACCCACGTGGGAGGCCTTTCTCAGGGGAGCAATTCCTAGGGATGCCTAATTAAAATAATGACATTAATGCTCATGACAGCAGGGGACACACACGGAGTGCTCCTTGTGCTGTTCTGGGAACTTCCTTTGCATGCGCTAATTCATCTCCTCAGCAGGCTGCAAGATGGGCTGCCATGGTCACTCACTTCCCTGTGTGACACTGAGACCCTCTCTGAAACTTATTTTTATAGATCTCTCTGAGGCTTTGGATCTGATTTCTGGAACTCCATGTCTAACACTCCTCTCCTGCGTCCTCTCTGATTACATCATTGCTGCAATCTCTCCATGTCATTTTTATGTACTTTTTGGGGGTGGGTTCCCAGGTGCCCCCACTGTCTTCTCACTTTGTGCCTAGTCCCTGGGTGAACCCTCCCCCCACTACTTTGTGGTAAAATGAAAGTGAGGGCTGGCATGGTAGGGTGCATGAAGACAGGTGTTCTAGGCACCCATGTTAGGGTGCCATGCCAAGTAGTTGGGGTGCTAAGACTGTGAAAAGTGTCAATGGGCCATCATTTTGAAAAGATGGATCTTAGGTGGGTGAGCTTGAGGGAGGAGCCCTTGGGGGGGGCGGCTGGAACAATTGTCCCACTGAAGGAGAATGGGTGCCCCAAGTGTCTGGAAGGAAACCAGCAGGGCTGGATATTAAGTGTGGAGGAGAAGGACATAGAGCAAAGGTGGCCCGGGCTTCTAGCTAGGCTGCAGCTGGTGCTGCACTTGAATTGTCTCGGGCCCCTCAGGGCAGGGTTGTCTAGAGGTAACTAGCTGGGCATGCACTCAGCCCTGAAGAATAGCTGGGGACTGGCGACCGTGGCCTCAGATGGCTCTGCTACCCCATCTGTGCCGGTCCAGGGCAGGGCAGCTGCCTGCGTCCCTCAGTGGGACAGGCAGGATCCAGTGCAGGCTGAAGCTGTTCTTGGACTTGGCAGCAAGGCAGTCGCTGTTGACCTTGGTGAGGATCAGTTCCATGTAGACGAAAGACAGATATGGATGAGCCAGGGGCTGGAGGCAGCCAGGAAGAGCGTACAGCAGGCAGAGGCATCAGGGTGTCACTGAGCCCCTGGATTTGAATATTTGCTCCTCAAGCTTGCGATCTTCCTGTTCCTCACAGCTCAGGCCCAGTGAGTAAGCAAGTCCTAATGATTCCCAGAGCCTCTCAGTGAATTCTTTCCTTTGAACCTCTCAGCTGGATCCCTGTGACACTGGGCTGGCCTCCTGCCACCCCATCTCTTGCTCTCTGAGCCCTTTCACAGTGCCAGCCATGGTAGCACAGGCTTCCCCGAAGAGTCTCCTCTCTCCCTATCTGATGGATGGTGCCCCTCTCCTGGTCCCTGGGTGAACCCTCTGCCCACTACCTTGTGGTAGAATGAAAGTGAGGGCTAGCATGGTAGGGTGCTTGAAGACAGGTGCTCTGGGCACCCATGTTAGGGTGCCACGTCAAGTAGATGGGGTGCTAAGACTGTGAAGAGCATCAGGTGTATGGGCTATCATTATGAAAAGGGTGGTGCCAACTTCTGGCTCCAAGCAGCAGCCTTAGGCCAACCAGTCCCAGCCCCATTCCTGTCCAGGGAGGGGACAAGCCAGCTGAGGAGGTAGATCTGAGGCCAGACTAAGTGAAGGGATGGAGGCCACTGGACAATATGGAGGAGGAGGGAGCGCTGAGGCATGGTGGCAAGAGGGAAGCTCAGCATCTCACTCAGGGATCTTGCCTGGCCAGCATTTCCCCTCCCCACAGTCCCACTGCAGCCACTGTAAAACCAGATGAGGTCCCCTTCCTCACCCAGGCTACTTACACTGGCTTGTGCCTCTCCTTCTCTTTGAGGGACCTGCCAAGGCTGTGCCTGCCTCTGACAGAAAGCCTTGCCTTTCCTCTTCTTAAAACACTCTGGCCTCTGTGAGGGCCTGGCATGGATGGTGTGCCATGTATGTCATGGTGTGTAGTATTTGCTTGTGACAGGCCCCACGCTCACCATGGGGTTCTCTTCCTCACAGGATGCCCCGGCATGTGGGACAACATCACGTGTTGGAAGCCCGCTCGTGTGGGGGAGGTTGTTGAGGTCAGCTGCCCCGAACTCTTCCAGATCTTCAACCCAGACCAAGGTGGGTAGAGCCCAGAATCTCTTCAGGCCATGCTGGTCTAACCTGTTGCCCTCCCAGAAGCTAGGGACCAAGGATTGGGCTGTCCTGGGGGTGGGGGTCCCTTCTTCGGTACTGCCTTGCTGGTGGGGAGGCCAATACTACCAACTTTACTGCATAGTTAGGAAGTTGCTCTGACCTGAGACCCAATGTGCTGGTACCGAGGCTGGAAGCAGGCTGGGCTCTCTGGCGTGGTGTTGATCCAAGCTCTAGCACTTATCCTCCTGGGGCCCTGCTCTGAGGCAGTCCTCCTACTTGAGTCCCTGGTCTGCTGGATGGAAGTGTGGCAGGTCTGTGAGGATCAAACGAAGTTTCGTGCATGGATGTCACGACTTCAGAACTTTGTGTGCTTTGCGTGCTCAGTAGTGCTCATCAGCTGACATTATCAGCACTATCACTTGCATGGCCACGTTGCTTCTCAGAGGCCCAAGGAGCACGGGGATGGGCATGGAATCAGACACCCTCAGGCAGGATAGGAATGTGAGGAAGGCAGCACCGCTCACTTGAGTCTGTGCCTACGAACCCCGTGCTAGGGACACAGGATCTCTCCAGGCTGTGCAGCGGCCAGCACGTCTGTTTACTGAGTAAACTGTAAGGGTGTAGGAGAGAAGGAGCTAGGGATGGCCAGATGAGTGGGGTGTTCTAAGTCTATAGGAGCCAGTGAAGAGCTGTGAAGAGATCTGGGGACCCCAAGTCAGCTAGGAGCCAGTGGGGCAGGCAGTGTGGCTGAGCTCTATGATACAGGAAGTGAGGATGTAGGCCCAGCTAGCAAAGCAACGCTCTGACGAAAGGCATGAAGCCTTTATGGTCCCATCTCTGCTGAGGACAGAGCCCTGTCCTAGCCAAAAAGCAGAGGCAAACTGGCTTTCAGACCATGGCCTCCAACAACTTTGCCACCACCCTGGAGGGAAAGGGGCTTAGAGGAGACGGCATGGAGAGACAGTGGCATGGTTATGGTCCCAGGCTCCTGGTTGTGGTTCCAGTCCCAAGACCAGAGAAGGCAGATGAACCATGTACCACACCTCCCTCCCACTGCCAGGCCTCCTGGCAGCATGGAAGGAGGGCCGCAGCCTAGTGTTCCCATCCTGAGGGCCTGGAGGCTGGTAATGACCCAGAGCAGGCTGGAGGGGATTTTAGAAGAGGAGCCTCGGAGTGCTACAGTGAGAGCTACAGTCAGTGGGGCCAGTCAGGCACAGCTGGCAGCCCGTGATTCAGCTCGATTCCTCATTCATTCCTTTAGAAACCAACTTAATCACTTCCTCCGTGAGTGTAGTGCTTTCATTCAGTCATTTATTTAGAGTTTATTGAACATCTACTCTAGGTCAGATTCCACACAAAGACAGTTTCTTCCAACAACAGCAGCTGCAAAGGCAATGTGAATCCACAGTGCAGATTTCCTTATGCTCTACCTTGCTGCAGCCTCCTGCTGTACCGTGAAGGTGCTGATTGCACCTGGTTCTTAATGGCTCATGAGGGCCGGACTCTTAGCACCTCTGTTCCCAAGGCTTGATAGGTGAGACCGTGGCATTTCTCACTTTCCTGTTTGCTTCCCAGGAAATGGGGTGGCTGTGGTGGCTGTGCAGGGTGTTGGCATCTGGAGGCGCCGACCCTTCTTCTGGCAGAGGCCTCTGTGCATCTCTGTTCTGGAGGTGGAGGGCCCTGTGTGCAGTGCTTGGGGGTGGGGAGGAGGAGGGAGTGGCCAGCGAGAGCAGACCCTGATTTCACCCTCTGCTCACCTCTGCATTTCTCTCTTTTTCTGCTGCAGTCTGGGAGACTGAAAACACCGGTAAGAGGAACCTTGGTGCGGACAGACTGCTGTCCTTCTGTCTATCCCAGAGGAGCCCAGCTTTAGGAGATCCTGACTCTGGCTCCTGGGATCAGGATGGGGTGCGGGTACAGCGGCAGGTGTCCCTCCTATCCCTCAATCATCCTGGAAGTGGAGGCACAGGAAGCTGGAGAACACAGCCCTTGAGTTCAGAAGGATGAAGCTCAGCAGTTGAGGGGCCAGAGGGGGTACCAAAGGAGTCCTCCAGGCACAGGCATGGGCTTACACATGGACCTCAGCCTGCATGTGGTCTGCTGAGAAGCTGCGATGCACAGTGAGCAGTTGGGTAGAAGGGACCATATGTGCATCAGGCAGCTGAGCATTGAAGAGTCAAGGAGGCTCCCCAGAGGTGGCATATCTACCTGGGGACAAGAAGAAAAAAAAAAATGAGGTTTATTGCTAGGTTATCATGAAATTTTGGGGTAAGAGAAAGGTGGAAATGAGAAAGATCAGGGAAGGAGAGAAATCTCAGGATGAGGCGTCTGGAGGTCTGGGTTCCCTTCGGAAGAGCAGGTCAGGTGAGCGTGCTGGACAGTGGCACTCCAGGGAAGAGGCCCCAGCTCCATGTACCCGTTGCTGTTCCTTGCCCTTTCCCATACCCACCCATCCCACTGGGAGCCTCCTAGGTGCTCCCTCAGGTCAGGTGGGGACTGAGTCACAGGCCATTCTGTGACCCTTACAGTCAGCATGGCCTTAGAAGGTGCAGTGTGTCAGAAGTGTGTGGGGCTGCTGTGTGGCCTGTTGATGCCACCCCAGCCCTCGGGACACAGAGCAGCCTCAGCCTTGGTGGGAAACAGTGAGTGACATGACAGATGGGTGGCTAGGGTTCGACCCCTGTGTGCGCCTGTCTTTTGCAGGAAAGCTTGGTTTTCCTGACAGTAACTCCTTGGCTCTCTCAGGGAAAGGCTGGTCAGAGTTGCATGTGCTGTGCGCGGTACTTTGGGGCCCTCTGGCTGGCTGGGCTCAGCTTTTTGTGGGTGTGTGATCTTTGGGTGGGCATTTCTCTGATGTAGTTATTGTTTGTCTCATGGAAAATTGCATTTAAGGATATAAGCAGGACTAGGTACATACAATTTCTGGGGAGTCACATATCTGTAGAAACCCCTTCACAGATTGCAAGTAAAGATCCCCTGATTAGATGATTCCAGTGAGTATTGATCTCAGTCACATAGAACAAATGTTCTCAGACTTTAACTGTACGTCACAATTATACCCTGGGTTTGCTGAGATACAGATTCTGGGGCCCACTCCCAGTGCTTCTGATTTATAGGCTGATGACAGGGCCTGAGCCTGTGAATTGCTAGCTGACTTCCTAGGTAGTGCAAGAGCCTCATCTGGGAACCACAGCCCTAAAATTATGTGCTCCTGAGAAGCTGCTGGGGCAAACAAGCCTGAGGAAGTAGGCTTTGTCACGCAGGGTTTGTCAGTCTGGAGGGTGCTCCATCTCCCAGAGACTTTAACAATAAACAGTTTGGGAACAAAAGCGTTTATGCTCTTCTGAGCCTACACGGCATCATCTAGAGGAAGAAAATAAAAGAAAGGAAATATTTTTGTTTCTCCTTCAGGACATTTTTTCAAAAACTTCTTTTCAAAGCAGCTTCCCTTTCCTCTTCCCGCCACCCACAAGGGAGCAAAGGAGAGAGGAAATGAGACTGGGGTGGGCATGGGACTTGGCCAGGCTGCGACGCCACTGGGACTTGTAGACTTTCTGAAGAGTCTTCAGAGGAACTTGGAAGGAGGTCTGTCTTTCTTTCTTTCTTTCTCTCTTTCTTTCTTCTCTCTGTCTCTCTCCTCCTCCTCCTCCTTTTTTTCCTCTCTCTCTCTTTTTTTTTTTTTTTAAACATAATTTCCTAGTCCCTGAAAGAATGGATCCCATGTGCTTCAGACACTAAGTTATTGGAAGCCGGGTGAGGGCTGGTGTCCATCTCGGCCTTGCTCAGGTACTGGCTGGAAGAAAAGGGGATGCTGGGCCTCTTCCCGTCCCTTAATGTCACTGGCCCCCCTTACAGTCCACTGGGTGAGTAGGGAGTGAAACACATATTCATTGGAGGCTAAATCAGTCCTAGCTGTCCTTTGCCACCAACAAATGACTTTCATTGGCTGTGACTGACCCTGTCCTATCAGGCATCCCACCTTCAAGTCAATTAAAAGAAAATTAAAGTACATTAGTGACAGGAAACAGACCACCGGATATTTTAAGGCAGACATTTTTTTTAAAAAAGCCCCAAACAGAGGTTTTAATACGGAACACTGCTAGGTTGATAGAGGTCTGGTCCTCGCTAATTAAACAAGCAAGCCAGTGTCCTTTTGGTGTGAAACGTCCCAGCTGCTGGGAGGCTCAGGGCTGCAAACTCAATTACTCCCTGTGGCCATGTCCTTCAGGTGGCCAGTGTCCCACACCGCAGGGGACTAGGGACCATCCGCAGCCTGGTGCAGGTGTCCTGGGTAGACTCCCTGGAGCTGAGGGTCGGCCACTGGACTGCATTGGTGATCGGTCTTGTGTTGTTCTGCACATTGACATTTGGGACATGCTGACCCAGGCCTGGGAGAGCGGCTCTCACCCTTTCAGAGAGCACTCCTGGGAGCATTCCAGGGGAGGGGTGTTCAGTACTGGCTGTGCACACTCAGTTCTCTTCTCTTTGGTTGTGAGATCAGCCTGCCCCTTGCCACATCCACACCTGCTTCTCAGTGAAGCCTAAGCTCCAGGTCCCAGCAGTGACTGGTTCCTTGAGTCTGTTGTCCCTTCTTCCCAAGTGAGAACCTGGGCTTTTGCATATGAATGAGGGGCCTGGGGCTATTTCTGCTTCATATCAAGTTTTTTTTTTTTTTTTTTTCCTGGCAGACAAGGGCTCTGTGAGCCGGAACTGCACAGAAGAAGGCTGGTCTGAGCCCTTCCCTCATTACTTTGATGCATGTGGATTTTATGAGAATGAAACTGAGCCTGAGGATCAGGTGAGTGCCCCTCACTCCCTGGGCTGATGGCAGGGCTGAGGAACTCAGGATCTAGGCAGCACTTCCAGGTACCAGTTGTACAAACCTGTGCACACAAAGGCTCTCGAGATGCTCACCCACTGCCTCAGGCTGACCCTGGCTGCCACTTCTAGGATGATGGCTTTCCTATGACCCAGAAAGGGAGGGAGGACTGCGCCCACCAACGGCTTCCTGGACCCTTCTCCAGGCTGAGGCTGCTTTCTGTTCTGAATGGTCTGTGCTATTCCTTCAACAGACATTTGTTGAGCATATGCAGAGTGGGAGTACAGAAGCGTGTGAGCCACTCGGTCAGGAGTGGGAGGGCAGTGGGAGGTGAGAGCACTGGAAGACGGGAGGAGGAGCTAGGCTCAGTAGGGCAGCCCTGCCTGAAAGACTGAGCTCAGGTCCCAGGGGGTGGTGGCAGGCCTCCTAGAGAGCCCAGCATCCTCTGCTCTGTGCCCTGCTCCAGGACTATTACTACTTGTCAGTGAAGGCCCTCTACACTGTCGGCTACAGCACCTCCTTGGTCACCCTCACCACCGCGATGGTCATCCTGTGCCGCTTCCGGTGAGACAGCTGCAGCCTCCGAACTAGTACAGCTCACTGTAGCATCGTTGCCCCAGCCCCTCCCTGAGTATCAGTTCTGGAAAGTCACTTGGAAAGCATTCAGACACCTGGGGCACAACCCATGGGCACTTGTCCCTAGAGAGCTCACCTGGCTTGTCCAGGGCCACCCAGTCGACAGCAGCGGGGCAGGAGAGCTATCTTTCTTGTTTTTATGTTGCTGGTCCAGGTAGAGAGAGAACACAGGAGGTATGTGTGCATGTGGAGTAGGAGCCAGATGCAGGGGCCTGGAAGTCTGTGAGGATCAGATAGAGGGGAGAAGGGATGGCCTGGGCAGGACCCCACTGAGACAAAGCCAGTGAGAGGGCCCAGAGCAGCCCAGCATGGAGGGCATGAGTGCTGTAGGGTTCAAGGCTTCCTGGTCCCCAACCTGCTCATGTAGGAAGCTGCACTGCACCCGCAACTTCATCCACATGAACCTCTTCGTGTCCTTCATGCTGAGGGCCATCTCTGTCTTCATCAAAGACTGGATCTTGTACGCCGAGCAGGATAACAACCACTGCTTCATCTCTACTGTGAGTGAGCCCTGGGGGACCCCACCCACCAGCCCAGCATCACCCCACCTGTGCTTATCTGACACTTCACAGGGAAGTGTGCTTGTGCTGGTGAAGGCAGTGGCTCCACCCCTGGAGTTGGTCGGAACTGCCATACAATTTCTAGTAGCCAGTGTGTGACATCACTTCCAATAGCCAGAGTGTATGAAGGCCCCTGGCCTGGGCCTTGTAGCTGCTAAAGCAATTGAGGAAGGTCAGGTGAAAATGCCAGGTCTTGCTTGACTGAGGAGGAGACAGGTTCAGAGAGGGCTTCGGGGCTCTTGGTCATTTAACCAGCTATCCTTCAGCCCATGAGGGGCATAGCCTCTCCAAACCTCAGTTTGGAGGAGGTAATATGTAGGCAGGGAAACTGTGCTTTGGTGGAGTGAGACAGGAATGAGAACCTAGAGTCCAGACCCTGACCAAGACAGTGTGTGTGGAGGGAGGGTTTCTGTGAAAAGAGATTCTCAGGGTCTGGCTCTGTATCCCCACGGCTGGAGAGATTTCCAAACCCTCATTTTACATGGAGCCTCCTACAGAGCCCTCTTATAGCTTCTTTCTTTCCCTTCCCTGAGAGAACAAGGAGGAGCAAGAGGAAGATGAGGACCAGCTTAGTGGCCCTGTACTGTCCACAGTCCTTTCCCTGCATGCCTTTGCCTCTCTGGGCAACGTGGACCCACAGTCACAAGCGGGCACTGCTGTCAACTTCTCTGTCCAGGAATGTCCTCCCTTGGCTCCTTGGGATATCTGAGTCCAAGCTTGCCAGCAGTGAAGGCCCTCAGGATTCACTGCCTGGTCTTGTGGGGCTGGATTTGGGGACTTCTTTGGGGGCCAGAGAAGTTGAAACTTCTTGGTCATGGGCCTCCCTATAGGTGGAGTGCAAGGCCGTCATGGTTTTCTTTCACTACTGTGTCGTGTCCAACTACTTCTGGCTGTTTATTGAAGGCCTGTACCTCTTCACACTGCTGGTGGAGACCTTCTTCCCTGAGAGGAGATACTTCTACTGGTACATCATTATTGGCTGGGGTAGGTCTCTGGCTGTGCGTGGTTGGCTCAGGCCTCATAGTCAGGTGTGTCCTGGGTGGTGACTTCGGAGGAGTGGCAGTGAGGAGGGAGCACTGTCCTAGGTGGATGGTCAACTGCTCTTTCTTGGGCCCTTTCTTGCCCTTCCTGCCTGTGGGGAGCCCACCCTCTAACGGAGAAGTTAAGCCTAGGACCTCCTTCCCAAACTCTGGTTCTCAGGGAAATGAAAAATCCCAGAAAGCCAGGGTGTGAGGAACAGTAAGGTTCCCCAGGAAGGGGATACATTTTTCTTTTCTTATCATCAGCCTCCTTTTCTGCCTCTTTCAGGGACCCCAACTGTGTGTGTGATGGTGTGGGCTGTGTTGAGGCTCTACTTTGATGACTCAGGGTGAGTACATGCCCACGAAGCGCAGCTCAAGCACAGAGTGAAGTCTAACAGGAGGGTTCTCAGGGGCTGCCTGTTCTCACATGAACTCCACTGAACAACCCTCCCGGCCCTGGGTGCCACTGAGCCCTGACCCTGTGCCTGTCAGCTGTCTCTACCCCCGAGACACAAGACAGTGTGCAAGGTTTCTGAACCCTCAGTGTTTCTGGACCTGGCTCTGAGTCTATTTTCCTTTTTCAGGGGGGTGAAAGTATGCTGAGGGTGGTGTTGTACCCCAAGAGCCCTGGATCTGAGGGAGATAATGGCCCTTTCCCAGGTGCTCAAGAGTGACCTCATTTTTATAACCAAAACCTGGCTTCTCCAGGCACCAGAGAGCTCTCCTTTCATCTAACTCCTTCTCAGGAGCTGCAGAGGGAGAAGGTGACTGGCTCCCAGCTGGTTGGGACAGTGTCCTACAGGTGTCCCTTGGATGTGATCTCTCTTCTTTCTGCCTGTCTTTCAGCTGCTGGGAAATGAACGACAGTACGGCTCTGTGGTGGGTGATCAAAGGCCCTGTGGTTGGCTCCATAATGGTGAGTGTCCTTTGGGCAAAGAGGAAGGGAAGAGACAGGGGCCTGGCCTGGAGGACACCCAGGAGAGGGTAGAAGGACCCCGCACACACTAGCTTCCTTGCTGTGGCTGCATTCCATTATGGAACAAGTAAATGAAATTATTTAGCTCTTCCTCCATGGTTGAGTGTGGAAAAGGTACCCCTAAGAATTGTCTTGTACACAATTTTAAGCATTTGGAAATCTTTTTGTAGAGGTAGAACTTGGTCAGAAGGGTGTACGTTTAGGTTTTCAGATGCCATATTGTGCTGCAAACACCCTTCGGGGATTCCTACTTCCCCTGGAAGGGCCGACTGTTTTCCTGCCTCATGGGCTGCGCTCGGAGTGCCCATCGATTAAGCAGCGTACCTTCCTGCTCGCGGGGTCGCAGCTCCTTTCTCCAAGGCGTGAGTGCAACGGAGCAGTGTGTCCAGCACATTTATTGATCCTTGATTTTAATTCTGGATACTCTTGTTTATTTCTTCTACCCAGTTGTTAGCAATTTGACTTTCTTACTATCTGGGGACAGTGACACTGTGTCAGCTGCACATGTGGCATTGCCCAGACAGCATAACCACCAGCTCTTGTCTTTATGAATTTTGTGCCTCATTTCTTATGCATGGAGGAGGCCTTTCCCACCTAAAATGTAAAACCATTCTTAATTATTTTATGCTACTTGTACATTAGATTATTATATGTACACCTTTCATCTGGCTAATAATATTTTTTTTGGTCTGGCCTGAAATGATAATTAATTTTATCTAATTTTATTTTTCAAGAGCGTACACTCCATATTTTCAGTCCGTTTTATTGAATCCTGTCTCCATTATGCTGAAATGTTATTTTATTATAAACATTCCATGTACTTGCATTTAGTTTCAGACTTTCACTTTTATGTTATTAATCTACTTATCTATTCCCCTGGCAGATGGTGCATCGTGGCAACCTAGCAGCGTCATTTGATATCTGATATGCGAATTTCTCTTCTCTTTTTTTCTCATAAAAATGTCTTGCATATGTATTCTTCCAGTGGATTTTGAATACCCTCATCAAGTTGCCAATTTTTTAAACATCTGGTTGAGATCTGTGTAGAAATTGCATGGAGTTTATAGGCCATTTTGGGGAACTGATTTTCTTAAAAGATTGAGTCTTCCTTTCCAAGGGTATGGCATGATTCTGTATTTACTCAGGCTCTGTGGAGCCATTTTAGTGAACTCTTTCAGGGTTCGTCTTTATTCTTGCTATAATGATGTGTTATTCCGTTTGGGCTTTTATTGGGTCCTAAAGTCATACCATTATATATAACTTATGATGTTGTTTTGGAATGCTATTGGCTTTTGTGTATTCTTTTGCCTAGTTACATTTCTGAACTCTCTTAGCAGTTTATAACCCTTTTCACCGATTTCCATGGATTTTCTAGGTAGAAAATTATGTAACCTTCAAATGAAAATAGCTTTTGCCCTTTCTTTTCAGTTCTTGTCTCTTCCTTTTGCTCCAAAACCCAGACAAAGACAGAAAATGCACACAAACACCCAGCTCAAGGATGCTGTTTGTCAAGGATGCTTTTTCTCTAGCTCTGGGCAGTGGTTTGCACTGGACTGGGAAACTTCTTCCTGGCTTGAAAAAAATTGAAAGTAGTTTTTTAAAAATCAAGTATGGGTGTTGAATATTATCAGTTATATTTTGGAGACAGTTATTGGAATGATCACACCTTTCTTCAGTAATGGATATAGCATTCCACTTTTATTTCATTATAAACAACACTACAAGGAATATATTCGTGCCTAGCTTGAGCATGTATGAATATGTTTTTAGAATAAATCTCCAGAAGGGGGAAGGAGATCCTGGGAAAAAAAGTGCGTGCATTTGGCATTTTTGTGGCTAGAAAACTGCTCTCAATAAGCAAAATACAAGAGTGTTCATTTCCAGTATTTCCAGTGGCTCGGTTGATGTTTGATGTTTCAGTTATCTAACTGTTGGCAGTCTTATGGGGAATGATGGGAGCTTATTGCTTTGATATATTTAAATAGATAGTAGTAGGTTTTGTGTTTGCGTTTGTAGAATTGAATCTTTGTGGCGCTGCTCTGTTTACTCCTTAGCACACTGCTAAATTCTGTGTTAATATTTTGTTTAAAGCTTTTGCGTTGCTGTTCATGAATTCTGTGGTCTTATGAGCTGGGTGTTTGTGTGCATTTTCTGTCTTTGTCTGGGTTTTGGAGCAAGATTTTGTTAGTCTCATGGGTGATTTAAGTTAATTCCCTTTTATTTGCTTTGAATCAATTAAGTAACATGCAAATTACATCTTCCTTAGACATCCATAAAATAATCTGGACCTGGTGCTTTTTAACTAATTTATATCTTTGCCTACTTTTTAAATTTCTTCCAAGGTTACTATTCAGATTTTTTTCCTCTCTGTCCTGCAGCTGTTTTAGTTCATTTTTATCTCACCGTTTTGCCTGGAGCTCACTCATGGTTTGGGATGATTTGTCCACCTCATGTCTACTTTTTCATCCCTAAATTTGCTTAATCGTGTTTTCTTCTGGGCTGACTAGCACGTGGAGTCAGCAGTATTTTCTGCGCTGATTCCAGGCCCTGGTTAGACACCAGACATGCAGCAGAGAGCAAGATGGACAGGGAGGAGTGTGCTTAATCATTCTAACTGATCTGCAAAAACAAAATAAAAATGAAAGTCAGTCTTTGTTTTTGTTGAGCAAATCTCCTATTTTTCCAATTCCTCTTAAGATTTTTTTTTTTTGTCCTCCATTAATTTCCTTCTTGTATAAGTGAAATTTGTGGCATTTCCCCCCC
>NDGM011181458.1:0-12947 GCA_002564305.1 Octomys mimax | reverse complement strand
CATCATCATCATTAGTGACACTGACTTCCTCCTCCCCTACCTCTGCTGAACTAGGTTCCTAGTTCTTATCCTGTCTATTTCCCATAAGTCTCCTGCTGTGCCCAGGAGGTGGGACCTCCTGTCATAGCCCGATTGCCTAGCTATTCAGCCTTTTACCCGCCAACATCATTTCCCTATGCCTCCACTGTATATACCCAGCACCTCCCCTAAATAAACGAGACTTGATCAGAATCCTGTCTTGTCTTCATTTCTTGCATCTCCTGTCCTTTGTCCCCTCCTCAATTCCCTGCTCCTCTCCCGGGTGACCTTCGTTGACTGACCCGCTGGTTTGGGACAAGACAGTGTCTCCCTACATAGTTCAATCTGGCCTTGAACTCAAAACAAGTTCCTGCATCAACCTCGGAAGTGCTGGGATTACAGGCTTGTGTCACCATGCCTGGCAGTTTTAAAGTCTTCTACCCTTTATTGGTTCTTTTCCCTTCTACAGAGTTTTCCACAGGCATTTTGTTTTACTCATTTTGGAGGATTAGCAAGTGGGTTTACCAAAACTGTGACTGATACCACTTTTCATTTTTAAAAGAAGCACCGACTGAAGTCATGTATTAAAAAAAAAATGCATAGGGCATACTCAGACTAAAGTAAATGTTGGCTTCTGACTTCAAGCCTGCCACCACATGCAACTTAATCTTCACTTTCCAGTCTCTGACAGGGTCTTGATATGAGCCTACAAGCAACTGCTTGATTGAGTCCTGTGTGGCCAACCCTCTCTAAATGACATTAATCTGTCATTGCAGCTGTGCCTCGGAGCTAGTGTCACTACCTCAGCCTCATCTGAACCTTAGAACATCAAGCAATAGTTTCTCCTAAACTCCTTTCCTGGGCACTTCACCTGAGAACTTCTGACCTTCTGAGATGTCACGCTGCCTCTGCTATAATATCAGGCAGAGCTTTGATGGTAATGCTAGCAGTGGTGAGTAGTGGTAAACACAGCTGAGACTTTATTCTCGTTTGCCACCCATCTTCTCCACCATCAAGACCCATAACAGACTATGGACTAGTACTGTGCCATAGCCTGAAGGGTAGGGAAAGTTGGTTTAAATAGCACAGCACAGAGAAAAATATAGGAAAAACTAAAGTGGAAATTCATTTTAGTACTTATTACTTTATTTTAATATGGTACATAGAAAGATTATGTATTTTAGGCTCTTATTAATAGTAGTCTAACAACTACTTGCAAAATTCTTGAACATGTAGCAGTGGTCTCCCTTGAGCTAATAGGAGATGGACATGGTTGTGTGACGTGTCCACTGGCTTCACTCTGCCCTGATTCTGGCTCCCTTGGACACCAAATGTAGCTTGCACAAATTCAATTGTGACACTTTCCTGCTTAAAGTCCTCAATGGTTTCCTTTTCTTTTGAGGACCAATCCACATACTTCATTATAGTATAAATCTGCAAGTTGTAGGAAAGGTTTATCAATTTCAACTTCAAAAGCACCACCAAGTTGTTAATATATGATTAGAAAAATGACTACTTTTTCTCTCTCTGAGCACTGTATCCTTTCTCCCAAGCCCTATAATTCACTTTCATTCCCTTCATCTTCCTCTTCTTTATCCCTCTTACTTAGTTTAAAATACCCAGCTCAAAACACCCTGTGACTGAGACCTCACTTGTCTACCTTGGCTGAGTCAGCTGAATCATCTTCATGCTTTTTTATTTTTTCGATAGGAAGCACTTTCATATCTTTGGTATAAATTTTACACATTAGTTTCGTTGACTAATATAAATAGATTTCAAGTTCCTCAATCAAGAGCATTTTGTTTTAGCATGCTTCAAGATGCAGGATAGTACAGTCTTTGCCATATTGATCTCATGTGGCTTATTTGTTTGTTTGTCAGGAAATAGAGGCCTACTGGCCACAGATGCATTGGCTGAGGTCATTAGGTTCAGAGATGAGGGACCTAAACATGAAATCTACATCTTTAAGCTCTTTAGCAGAGGTAGTGCTGTTTTTCAATCTTTATGACTATTAATGCTATCTTTATATTTAGGATACTATGTAAAATGTGCAGCACTTTTACTCTGAAGTTGGCTTTGCTAATTTTGTCTCTTATCTAGACATTATTCTCAATCTTGGGATCCACTGACTTTGAGATTTGACTCACCCGCCCCCCAGGTCTGGTGACGTACACCTGTGATTCCAGCACACAATGCAGAGTGTTACTCCCGGATTTCATCCCCTCACAGCTTCTCCACTTCAGCCCATGATAAGCTGGTTTCAAGGCTCTTCAAGGTGGCAGAGAAGAGCTAGTTACTCAGTAGTAACCATGAAGCAGAGAGAGCCAGAAAGAGGAAAAGACTGGATAGGGTCACTGAGACCATTCCTTTTTATTAGTCTCTGCCTCACTCCTGTCATCCATCAATAATGCCATCAAATTGTGATCTTATCAATGGATTAATGCACTGATAAAATTGGAACCTTCATGATTCACTGAACTTAAAATCTCACCAGTTGGTAATCACCTCAGGACACTTTAGACAACTTTAAAAACAATACTCATTTCTTCCATGGTTACTAATTAGTTAATGTCCCAGATTTCATAGGTCACATAAATATTTAATTTATTTTTGGATTACCACAACTTATGATATGTATTTTTTGTACCCTTTTTAACTTAAACCTCAATAAGTATGGAACAACTTACTGTACATATTGAACTTTTATGTGGGAGTAAGAAACATTTTTCTGAAAAGGCTAGAAGTGAATATTTAGGTAGGTCTTTTGAGTCAGAAATGAAAATTAAAATACCTTGTAAATGCATGCATAATTAATAAATGTAATGATTTTAAAATAAAAAATGCAGTGTTCCCATGGAACTCTCCCAAAATTACATGAAGGAAAAGGAGAAAAGTCAAAAGGAAAATAGGAAGGAAGGAAGATAAAATGAAAAGGGGCCAGAGAGATGGCTCAGTAGAATAAATGCTTGGCCTGGCAAGCACAAGGGCCTGAGTTCAATCCCTGGTTCAAAAAAAAAGATAAAAAGAAAAAGAAGATAAAAAGGGCAGAAGGAAAGGAGACAGGAAAGAAAAAAGGAAAGAAGGAAGACAAGAAGGAAAGACTAAATAAAGCAAATATAAGATAGTCTGAATCTTGACAGCTGGTCTTCATTTGTCAGTTTCTATTTTCAATATTCAAACTTGTTTATTGAATTGTTCAATATGATAAAGTAAGCAGAATATAGCATCGGAAGAAATATGAGGCCCCAAATATTTATTGAGCTGCTCAAATATAACAGCTGAGTTGTTTTGAAATGTACTTGGACACTTTGATAAAAACCTTTACATCTAGTTCATGTTTTATCTTTTAGACTTGCAAGCAAATACGTTTTCAAAACTATCATACATATAGAACTGTGTATATACACACATATGTTAACATATGTTATTTAGTGTGTTCTATTGCTTGCTTTGCTTTCATTTGTCTCTCTTCTCCATAAGCCATGACAAAAAAATAGCTTACAGGTTTTCATGCATTCTTCTAGGCAGATAAATGGGTGCAGCTGAAGACTACCTTGGTAAGTGGAATAAATCAGATCCACATGTGCAGACATTCTATCGTCTCATTCTTGTGAGAACCTGAAAGAGTAATTAAAATCTGAAAGGAATAACACATACTGTGAAAGGAAAAGAATCCGTTCAGTGGGAAGGAAAAACTGGGATGAGGAAAAGGACAACTCAAACCAGGAAAAGTTGTGTTCACGTACATCCGCAGAATGTTCTAGGTAATTGTAGTGCTGACTTCTGCTGGTCTTCTGAAAGGAGAATTTAATTTTTTGTCGTTATTCTTATTTTTTTTTCTTTCTTTTGAATTTCTTACATTTTTATTATTCTTTGTTTTGTTTTGTTTTTCTTGAAACCAATCTTCCACATTTATATCTGATAATCTGAACTACTAATATGAAGACAATGCCATGCAATACAGCAATCATTGTTGAATTCCTATTACTTTCTTTAGTGAAATTTTGTATCATTTCTAACACTGTTTTTTTAATCAGCATTTTGTATTCTTAAAACAATACCCATATTTGTGTCTAAAATTTTTCAGTTATCATTTTTTGGTTTTGGTGAAAACAAAATAATACAGGTACCCACGTTTCATCGATTCACCATTCTGCTTAATTCAAAAGCTTGTGTGCATTATTCCTACTGAACTGGCAGAAATTTAACTCATTGTGCCAACTTCCATAGTGAAGTCCTGAATACAGTTGAACATTCACATGTTGAGACACTTGCTATGTTCCTCCTGTTTATATTTTTGTATTCTTTGACATTACATATTGCACATAGTTATTTACTTACTATGATTTATTTACGAAATGAATTCCTACAAGAGAATTTATACCTAGAGAATGCATCTATTTATAAATATATTAGTTATTCTCAGTTTACTTTCTAATAAATGGACAACATTCATATTTCCACAAAATTTTATGTCTATCGTTACTCTACATCTTGCTAGGAGGAAGTATTGAGTTTTTTAAAAAACATTTTCAGTAAATAAAATAAATTTTTTAATTATTTGATCATTGATTTGAATAAACTATTTGTAATAAAGCAAAAGAAAAACAGTTAAAATTAAGATTTAAAAGCTCTTCAATATCAAGGTATACCTAAAAAGATAGAAAATTTGTATAACTGAATTTTGATGAAAAATCAAAATTGATGAGATGAGAAATTTCAAATAACTTTTTTCATTTAAAACATAGACAAACTGGGGCCCTGCCAATTAGCTTAGTTGTTTAAGTGCCTGCTCATGCAAATTTGATTCTCACCTCCACCTGCCTTACCAGACCTGCCTTTAAGGCAGCCTGAGCCAGCCAAAAATAAAAATTAAAAATTAAAAAATATAAGAACTAAAAATGGAAATGAAAATTTACATTATGGCAGATAGTATATTCTTTGAACCATTTCTCTATTCTGTCTTGTACTGACTTGAAAGTACTTTGTTCTTAAATTTTTAAACAATTTCAACAGTAGTTTTTCCACATAGAGGTTAATATTTCAAGTGCAGTTAGTACTGCAATTTGCACCTAATTTATACTATTTGTGTAAATGGATCCCTGGGCCTGAGACTGGGCATGGTGGCACTGGCTTGTAATCCCAGTACTTGGGAGGCTGTAAACAGGAGGATCACTGTGAGTCTGATGTGCGCAGAGAGGCTCTGTGTACCCTGTAGACCTTGTTCTAAAATACAAAGAATAAAAAATAAAAATAAATAAAATCGGTGTTTATCGGATGAAATATTCATGTCCAAAATATTACACGTGTCTTTGTTCACTTGTGTGCTGCTTTATTTGCTCAATATAATTATAATAGTTTTGTAAACTTTCTGAACACTGTTTTCTAAACCTTTATAATTTCATATACTTTTTTCTATAGAATATCTGTCCAAATATTATCTTTATCCATTTCCCTATAAATTTTTAAAATTATAGTATCAGCACACTTTTACAATCTCCCTGGTAGTGAAGTCGTAAATAATATTACCAAGGTAAATATTACAGCCTTTTCCAATTTTTATAGCAGTTTTTACATTTTTAGCTCATTATAGTCACAAGAATATTAAGTGGTAATGGTGACAGTATGCTTGCCTTTGGATTCTAAAGTAGATATAGTATTTCATGACTCTAACAATAAATGTTGTGATATTTGATAAACAATTATAGTGGAGGGCCTGGGGAGATAGCTCAGTAGAATAAGTGCTTGCCTGGCAAGCGCAGGGTCCTAGGTTCGACCCCCAGTACTGAAAAACAAGAACAAACAAACAAAAAAAAAAAACACCAATAATTACAGTGGTACTTTGATTCATGAACTTAATTTGTTTTATGTTCCTGAAGAGGATGGCTGTGGTCTTCTTTGACAGCAGAAGCCTGAGGACACTGTTCTTGGGAGAACGCTTTCCTTTTGGGACTGATTGTGATGGACAGCCACCCCTGGTTTCTAACCACACCATCTGTCTCTATTCTTGTTTTTGTAGGCCCAGCTGAAACTACCCTGGCTGGTTGAGAAGACCACAAAAGGTGTCAGCTAGTTTTCCTTTTCCTTTTGTGGGTGGGGTGTTCTGTTGGTCTCAGCTGTCTGTAATAGGGACAATAGGGAGCCTCATCTTTATGTGCCAAGAGCGACATACTCGCTGCAGCACCTGTAGAGACATCCAATAACTGTGACCCTTGCCTGCATGTCACTTGAACAGGGAGCTCCGTCAGACTGTTCTGCTCTTTCACACTTAGCACAATCGTCTTGGAGAGCTTATCAGGAGCTGTGTCCACAACCTATTTGTAAGATCAGGTGGATGGAAACAAAATGTTTCTGAATGCTTCTGTTTGGGAACCAAATTGTTGGCGAGCAGATGGATGTATGAACTGATATATTCGTGTATAATGTAATTCACATTCTTGCAGAATGTCTAACATTTTAGGATTAAGAAGTCATGTTGCATACAGTCTCCTGTATCATCTTGAGGTATTTATAAGGAAAACTCAGCGATTCTGAGGATGGCCATGGTGAACTATGAAACACAGCACTCATGAGCCGTTTGGATTTTGCAGGTGTTGGCAGGATGAAAATGGCCGAGAGCAAGGTCTGACTCGGAAAATGTGAGGAGAGCTACAAGAGAGATGTAACACAAGGCAGTGTGTAATTGCCTTGAAATATAAGTAAATCATTTATCATTTTGCAGGTCATGAAGCAGTGATGTCAGCACCTGGGTGTGTTTTGCAGCATAGCATTCTATGCAAACTTAGGAAAACATTAAATAACATGGCCCTATATGAGTAAAGCTACAACAGTGCAATAATTTATTTGGGCAAATACTAAATAGTTCTTAAATTTCAGCCATTTAAAATATCTTTTTAAAAAATTATCATTTCATGGGCCAAAACACACTTAAAGACTGGTTATCATTGCATTTAAACCTTCCAAAGCTAACGTTTATAACTTATAGGGCTGGGGAGATAGCTCAGTGGCATAAGCACCTGCCTGGCACGCGCAAGGACCTGTGTTCAATCCCTGGTGAAACATACATTGCTGGCCATGAAAACCAGGCATGGGGTTACACACATGTAATCCCAGCACTGGAGAGGCCTGAAACAGGAGAATCACTATGAGTCTGAGCTGCATCATGAGACCTTGTACCAAACAAACGAATAAATAAATGAAAAGAATAAAAAAATATGAAATTATTTTTTTGTTAAAAATTATTATAATGTCACACAGGCATGATTTACCTTCAAGATGACTAAGATCTTATATGCAATATCACTAACAAATTGTCACAAGACAAATTTCAGTAAGCTGCAACTGCTTATTCCCCGAATGTGTTAATCACTGCAATGATCAGAAATGTCCTCCACCCACGGAAACCAAAAACAATGTAAAAACCATTGTCCATAAAGATTGCTGCTTAATTCTGAGTTGGAGACTACATCTGAATTGGGTGACAGATTTGTATGGGTGAAGAAGGCTTCAGATTTTAACTTGAAAACCTGGAAGTTACAGCATAGAAAAATACAACTCTATTTTTGATTTGTACATGATTCCTTGGGAGATGGCAAAATCTACCAGCCTCTCTGAGCTACAGCGGCCTCACATACCATGGGGATGAAGTTTCAGGCTCAGCAAAGCGGGGCTACATTTAATCAGCTAATTAATTTTGGAACACAAAACCTAGTTTAATAGAAATTTTATTTGTAACTCTTACACATTCTCAATGTGAACCTAGCTGGGAATCTAGATGACCAAACTGAAATGGCCCAGTCCTGGGGTACATGGAAAACACTCCACTCTTCCCTGGGGAAAACTGGAGATGCTGCCCTTTCTCCTGTTCTGCCCCAGCCCTGGGCTCCAGGAAGGGCAGCAGATGAAACCTCAAGCCTAGGACTTCACCTCCACACCCTTCCCCTCACAGCAGCTAAAAGATTGGGAAAAGAAAGGAAACAAAAAGAGAAAGATGTTGATCAATAAAGATGGTAGGAAAAGAACTGAAGACTACAGAAGAACTGAAAACAACTGCTGAAAAAAAAAAGCAGTGGGTATCAAACAAAAATAAAATTTGCCCTAAATATAAACCTTCCTGGAAAAAAAGGAAAGTTCTTGAATCTCCTTAGAGAGTTTAGCACGCCCATGCTCTGTGGTGAGAATACTCAAGCCTTAGTGTAGCCCTGAAGAAAGGCCTCATGACGTCTATGGCTCCTACCTGGCCTGGCCAGTGGTGATTTAGACAACCCTGAAAAAATTAGGACATGTAGGTGTAATTTTTCTTTTAGTATTTTTATTCAATGTATTTTATATTTGCTGATTTAATTATCCTTTTCAGAATTTTATCTCTATCTTCTTAAAATAAGTGTTATGTCTCATTTTTTCAAAATATTTCAATTAACCTCAACAAAAGAGGAAATGCATGATGCCATGTGTGTCTGAGCCCTATTTTTGTATAAAAGATGGACCACAGTGTACTCTTCATTGATTATTTTATGTTACATTGCATGTAACAAGAAAGCTCAGTAACACATGGCCACCAAATGCTGCTGACAAGAATCTAGCTGATGCTATTAACAACTTTACTTTGGACACATGAGAGTTCATAATATCTCCCTAAATTTTTTGCTAAAATAGCTAAGCTACACTTACTTTCTACAGGTCTAGTTATATTTGTATAATCAACCATTCTATGAAAAGATGTTCTATTTTATTATTTTTCAAAGATGGTGTATTGTGAGAATCAAATTTCATAATCCTAATTTTCTCTGGTGGAACACGTGGTCACATCATCCACTTCTCTCACTTCCACTTCTTTGCCACTCATCTCACAGATTCCAATGGGTCTTGAACAGTGATTGGATCTAAATATGTACTGCTGCAACTTCACAAACATCTGTTGTAGTAAAATCTCATTGGTTTGATATTTGAAGTAATTGAAAACTAAAAATCTGATTAGATGGCAAGTAACTGGTATTCAGAGACCTTTCGATAGATTATAATGAGAACAGACTAGGAACTCCATGTGGGAGAAAAGAACTTGAAGAAACGAAGCTTTTGCAAATTCACATCTCAGGCAGATTTCAAATTTGTTATAGATCATTTTGCTTCTCTCAACTGTAATTGCATAAAAGATACCAGTGGTCTAAGCATAATTGTCTAGCTAAGTGTAATGCTAACATATTTTTACAATAGAGAACTTTTTTTACTTTATCTGCAGGAAGAACATGTTCAGGGCTTCTAAGTACTAATGAGTAAATGTTAGTCTAAATCAATGCTTGGTCAGAAGCTGAACATCTAATAGAATTCAAATTCACATATTCTGCCTTTTATTCACTGAGATTATGCTAATACAGTTAATTCTTTCCTTTAGTACTTTTACCTATTTCAAAATTTCCTGATAAGTACTCATGGTACTCCATAAAGACAATGTTAAACACTTAATTCTTTGAGAATTATTAAGGCAAAACACTGTTGGAATTTTAAAAGGCAGATATTTTTGGTTTGTAGAAGTTTTAGCAGTTACAATAATCTTTTAATTCATGTAAACTAGAAGAGTATCTCCAGCCACTTGAAGTTAGTAAACACAAATATAGACATAAAGGAAGGATTGGAGAGAAAAAAAACATTGGAAGAAAAACTCTACATGAAGATGATCACACTAAGGAGACAGCACCAAGGAGGTGTTCTCCTTGAGGCCCAGTTCTCTAATGGGCCATAAATAGGCTGTAATGTTTTGGAGTTGTAGGATTGCCACTACAAAGAATTATCAATTTTGAGATTGTGGCAATGTGCTATTGATCTTATACTATGATCTGAATGTCTTACTATCCCCCAGTCATGCATTGCAACCTACTTACTAGTGTGATGGAATGAAGCGGTGGAACTTTGAGACACGAGTAGATTATGAGGCTTCAGAACTCATGAAAAAGATTGCTTATGAAAGACCCCATGGAGCTTCCTTGGCTCATCAATGCCACGACTTAGTTGGATGGTGCATACTAAGGACTAGGAGGCAAGCCCCCACTAGACAACAGATCTGCTGGGGCCTGGAGCTTGGATTCCTCAGTCTCCCAAACAATGAGAAATAGGTTTCCATTGTAACCCCTCCAGTCTAAGGCATTTTATGATAGCAACTTGAATATACTACAATAAGATAATTGTTTTCCACATTTCCTTATATTATTAAATTGAACCCCAGAAAGAAAAACAATCAGAGTGACTTTTCATGTTAGCAGTCTTTCTAAGAAGGGTAGATTCTTCTCATTATTGTGGCTTACTGATTTACAATTATGTTCTAATTGACTTTTGATAACTACATTGACTAATATTATGATATCATTAGCATGTTCATTAATCATCTAAATCATACAATTGTGGCAATTAAGTTGGCTGTCTTCAAAACACTTGGTTCATTAATCTTTAATTACAGTTATGAGAACTAAGCCAAATAGGAAAGTGGCTAGGTGGCATAATTTCATTATGTTGTCTCCAAACATGTGAACTCTTAAGAACATATGTAAAGTAGAACTTAAGTTTTCAGTGATTCCTTATTTTTATGCATTACATAAGGGTCATTTTTCTCTTAATAATTCTTGTTTAATTTACTCCTTCTTAAATGTTTTGAGTGCCTATTACATGTCAGGTAGTGTACTTGGGATTGGGTATAAAAGGTAAGTTAAGTTAATAACTTCTTGTTTTATGTGGAATTCATATAACAGAACAAGAAATGGATAAGAAGTTAAAATTAAAATTAGTATTAGAGGGCAAGGGAGAGAGCTCAGAGGCATAAGTACCTTCCTGGCAAGTGCAAGGTCCTGAGTTCGATCTCCCATACCAAAATAAATACAATAAAATAAGTCTTAGGAAATAAAAAACAGGTGGAGTTTTAACTGAAGCTTTAATGCTACAAAAAATAAGATACTAAAGAAAGCAAATTAAACAGGCAACACCTATTACATATTTGTCTCTGTATAAATGCATTTATTATTATATGGGTAAGCATAATCCAGTCAGTCCACTATCTTCTCATAAAGGTTAATGGCCCTGAAAAGGAAGTGAAGCTTGAGGTCTACTAACCAGTCTCATAATCTGGGAAGTTGGAAAATTGTTTTTTTTAAATCTCTCTCTCTCTCTCTCTCTCTCTCTCTCTCTGAGAAAACTGCCTGATACAAGCTTTGGGTAAATATTATTAAACAGAAAGTCAATCAATGAATATATATTAATGAAAGCATGCAGGGAGGCCTAGACAATTGAATGAATGAATAAGTGGAGAAAGAGTAATGAGAGAGATTAAATGAATGTTTATCTCATATCTGGAACATGGTAAAGATAAAATTCAGACCAATATTGACCTAAACTCAATCATATCTTCTATTGTATCATTCCATTTCTTCTATTAGACACTATCAACAAAGGGTAACGATGTCAATATTGTTGTAAATTGGTAAGTTTATTACACTCATGTATATAATTTTCCATACATATCTTTTTTTAAAGCAGATTGAAGTGATGTGTGCTTTGTTGCTGTCGTCACAATACAGGGTCTTGCTACACAGTTCAGACTTGCAGTGATCATCCTGTGTCAGCTTCCCCAACACTGGGATGACAGCCATGTGCCACCATGCCCGGTTTCGAGGTGGGCATGGTTCACCCAGGGTTCTGTGCCTGGCCTGGCATGCAGTGTCAGGGTTGGAACTTGGATGCTTATGCTTGTCACACAGGAGCTTACACCACCGAGTTACTTCCCCAGCCCTCGATATATATCTCATCAGATCGCATTTACTGCACTTAAGATGCTCTATTCTTGTTACTTAGTTTTTCAACTATAGTACTCACCTCAAAATGTTCCCAGTTATTTCCTCTCCATTTCACAATTATTACTTCACTTTTTCCATAATAAGACATTAAGATCTAGTCCTAGCCCAGACCCCGGTGAGTGTGTGGGAGAGCTTCCTTCTACCCTGCGTCTGAGGGACCTGCGGGTCCCAGCCCAGGTACAGCTTGCGTGAGACCCCTTTCCACCCTCCTGGGACCCACCCCCACAACTCTGCAGCACCCCCCACATCTGCTGAGTGAGAATTTCTGCCGCGTTCTGGGGATGCCCAGATCCAGTCCTAGCCCAGGCCTCAAGTGTGTGGGAAAGCTTCTGGCTACTCTGCACCAGCAGGACCTGCTTGTCCCAGCCCAGGTGCAGCGCGGGTGAGACCCTCTTCCACCCCGTTGGGACCAGCCCACCACTCTGCAACACCCCACACCCCGCCCACCCAGTAAGAATTTCTACCGCATTCTGGGAACCCACAGATCCAGCCCTAACACAGGCCCAGTGAGTGTGTGGGAGAGCTTCCTCCCCCCCCCTACACAAACTTATCCTCTCCAGACTCAGCTCAGGCCTGAGATACAGGCTTGGGGTGAAACCATTCAGCCACAATCCCTGTAGAGAGAGTAGGGGACAAAGCCACCCAGCTAGTCCAGGAGCAGAATATCTTGCCAGAGGGGAACAACAGGTTCACTCCTAAGAGCAGTAGCAGGAAGGAGCTGAGCAAAGCAACCAGACCCAAGCCAGGCACAGCAGGATAAAACCAAACATTGTAGATCTGCACCTGAATTTCAGTAGGTGCTAAGGTTATAACTGCACCAACGCTTTACGACAAAGGTCAGAAGACAGTGCTACACAAAATGACATTGAGAAGGAGCAAAATGCAATCTCAGACCCCAAGCCCAACCATCACCAGTGCAGAGGAAAATAACACAGAAAAAATGTGGAACCACACAGCTGAAACCAATGAATCAACAGCTTCTGAAATAAACAACTGCAGAAAGGTATAGAGGAACTCAGATTGGCAATCAAAAAAGAAATCCCTGAATTAATAGCATCTGCAGTAAAGAATCAAATGCAGAAACATAGGGAG
>NDGM011181454.1:0-17629 GCA_002564305.1 Octomys mimax | reverse complement strand
CCCCACTCCCTCACACTGCCTCCCCGGTCTGACCACCCTCTGGGCGCGCGGGCAGAGCCTCCAGCGACTTGGCCCCACGCTGTGCGGCCTCTTCCCGTCCCTTATTGTCCTCCCCAACACTGGGCGCCCCCCTACCTCGGACCTCCTTGGCTTGCAGTGCAAAGACGGCCTTTGGAGCTTTCCACAGAGTGTAAAAGATGGATGCCTGTGCATTGGGCCTTGTTCCTTCTCCGAAGGCACAGGGAGCCTTAAGGACAGAAAGACCCCGCTCTCAAAGCTCCTCGGGATAACCCGCCCATCCCCCTCACCAACCCCCAACCTCCTGAGTCCTCTTTCCTCTAACCCTCTCTGGGCTTTGACCACCTAGCGACCCTTGAGCGCTTTACAGTTCTACCATGTGCTTCAATTCTGCCACCGGAGGCAAAGGAGGCTAAGATACAAAAAGAGAGGATACCTCTGCGCCTGATGAATTGCCCCAAGGAGTAGCCCTCCACTCTTCCTTCTCTCCCCCAGTTATCTTGCCCAATGGCTGCCCCCTGAGATTCCCCTGGCCGTTCGAGCCCAAATGCCCACTGGGTAAGCACTCCAGCTTTGCCATGGGGCCATGGACCTAAGAGGACTCAGGCAGCATGTCGCAGCATGTGCGGCAGGAAGTGGTTGGCTTGGGCTGGAGCTCCAACAGGCCCAGAGTGCCCTGGAGTCCAGTGGCATTCAGGTAGATGAGCCTACTCTGTAAAAAGCAAGCCCATCAACCTGAGAATTGATTCTATCTATAGCTAGTTGAGAAACATGAGTTAGCCAACTACAAACCATTTTTTTTAATGTTGTTTTCTGAATTATGGACATAATTGCCTGCTTCTCTTGTTCAGCTGTTTTTGAGTTAGATACAACCCCAAGAGTTCTCCTTTGTGATTCTCCTAGTCGAACATGTTGTCCTAGTGGTGACGAGTGTCAACTCGAGTTTCGAGTTCTAGTCCCTGTTCTGCCACTTTCTAGTTGTGGACAAGACATAAGACATCTTGGCACCTCCCAGTCTTTTTAAGCACCTGCATATAGCAATCAGCAAACACAAGGTGTACTCTGGAGGAGCCGTTGAGAATGAAGTGGGATCACCTTCGAAATGAGGACAGGATAAAAATCCTCCCTCAGGGCCATGAATGACCCTGCCTCTTCTAGATAAAGCAGCTCCAAAAACAGAGGTTTTTAACTCCTTCCAAGACCATTTGTAGTGAATATTCCAACTTTTCACTGAAGAAATATGAACCTATTTGTTTTCTGGGTACTTCTGCAGACCTCATTTTAACTTGCAACAATTCAAATTTTCCAGTGAACCTATCTGGTCCCAAGGGGGCCGGTGAGATAGCTCAGTGAACTAAGCACCTGCTTCGGCAAGTCAGGGACCAGGGTTTGAACTCTGGTCTAGCAAGCCATGCTGGCCCCATCCCCAGGCACACTAATCCAGTGACAGAGTCTGGGTGTGGTGGTGCATGGCTGTAATCTCCACACTGGGGAGGCTGAAAACAGAAGGATCGCTATGAGTTAGAGATCCATAGTGAGACCCTGTACCAAATACATAAATAGATAATAAATGTGAATTTTATTTGCAGATACGAACAACAGGTGTGCTGAAATGACGCGGCAACAGGCTCCATGTCAGCAGGAACTCAGCTGTGTTTTCCAAGGCTGTGACCCCATTTATCAGCACAATGACCCTCATCTAGGAGATGCTCAATAGTGAATGAATGAATGAGTGAATGAATGAATAGGAGAATAGGTTGAGGGATTATTTCAGAGGCTGATGTAGAGAGGAATGGACTGGAATCCCCACTGACCCTCCAGTGGGAGTTAAAGGTAGAGGCTACTCCAGGATGCTGGGCTCCATGCTAAGGACCAGTGTCTCTGTGGGTGTTGATTGGGAAGGGGCCAGACAGTTTGGAGGGGAAGTGGCTGCCTCCATCTGGGATGTTTCCTGACTGATGTGCTCCAGTAAGTGGAACGCCAGACCTCCCCTTGCAAACTGTATACAAGACGGTGTGTGCTCTCTGATTGAGTCATCTGAAGATACACTGGCAGGGCAGTACCGTGCTCCACTCATTAAAAATGCTTTTGAGTCTGTGGAACAAATAAATCGATATTTTTGGCGGTTCTCCCAACCAACAGGGTTATTTCACAAAGCAGAGTGCAAGATAAGGAATTTAGGAAGGATTGCACCCTTGTGCCGCCTTTCCCAGCAGGAGGAAGCGGGGCCTGGCTTGTCATTCTGGGAAAATCTACCCTTCTTTTATGCTTGGCAAATAATGTTTTATTGCCCGTGGGTTTATGGTGGTGTTTTAATGATCTGCTGTAGAAAGCGGTTTTCTCTCCAGTCACTAGAATTTGTCAAGAAGGGCTGGAGGCCATAAAAAAGGGAAGGGCCCCAGGGACAAACAGGCTCCATCTTCTGAAATAAACTAATAAAGAGCCCCAGGATGTTTACTCCTTCACCTCAGAGTCAAGACCAGCAGGGCCTTGTGAGGGGGCTCACAGATGGAGCATTCAATGGGACAAAGAGGCCGGAAAGGGGTGGGGGCTTCCTCACACCACATGGCCACAGTCAAAGTAACCCCAGTACATTATGCTGCCACCGGCCACTGCCCCATGGGGGACAAAGGGCCCCTTTGAGGTTAGAGGACATTTTGGGACTCAGGGTTGACTCCAGGAGGCTCCTTAAGAACTGCCAGCTCTCCTTGTGCTGGGTCAGACCTAACTTTGAAGCCCCTTTTATTTTTAGACTCAGGTGCTTTTTGAAGGGTCTGGACAGAGGCTTTGGTTGATTTTCTTTTCTTTCTTTTTTTTTTTTTTGGTCTCAAAGGGCATCCAGGCTCAGCAGGCAGGAGATTGAACCTTAGCTCTGTGCTTGCTCACCGAGGGACCCCATCTGGTCGCTTTTGAGCCTTAATTTCCTTACCTGCAAAGTAGATAAGAAACAAACATATTAATGGTGTCTGACCACTGAGAATGTACAAAAGGTCTCGGCCTAGCATCTGCCTATAGTGACAGCTCTATGAATGGTAGCTACCACACTAGCAATGTCTGTCCCTGGGCCCTCGAAGAGTCTGAGAAGGACAGGACAACTTGGGGGATGCCGGTAAAGAAAAATGTGGTAGGCAATTATACAAGCATGTCCCCTGGCTACATGGAAGAATTTAGTGAGAATGAGACAGGGAAGCGCTGAGCTACTAGTGAGTAATAAACAATAATAATTGCGGGTAATGTTTACCGCACGTTTACTATGTGCCCAGTGCCAGCCCTATCTGGCCTGTTTATATTCATCATCTGGCTTCACTCATGAGGTAGATCTTATTTTGTATGTTGCATAGAGAAAAGGAAGGTGTAATGTCACAATTCCAATAAATATGAGCTATTTTAATGGGCAAGAGTTGGCACCTGGAACACCCACTTCAAGTCCTCTTCAACGGAACTGTGGAAGAGTGGTTCTTACTTCACTGCCTTCCTTCACAGCTACGACTCTCATGGTTCCTGTCCCATGGAAGATGCCATCAGCCTTCCACAGCTCACCCAGAGTCACACCTTGTGCTGGGCATTGGACTTGGACTCCTCTGCTCTCTGAAAAGAGCCTTGATTCTGCCGGATGAGCTCTGGTCCTGTCCTTCTGCCTACTGAGGGCCCCCTCGCCAGTGCCTCTCTCTTCAAGTCGCAGCACCTTGCCCTGCTCTTGCAGGCTCCTTGGAGTCATCCTGTGTGTGTCTTCCCTGTCCCTTCCCCTCTGGCATCCTCACCCTTATGCTCATCCACCTAAAGCAGCCCCTGCCGCTCCCTCGTGGTTCCCTGCCCCTGCACTGTGGATGCTTTCCATCTTTCACTCTGCTCTAAAATGATCCCATTTGACTCACACACATCTGTTTGTCTAGTTTCTGTTTGCCTTCACTAGAATGCAAGCTCCAGGGGGCGGGTCTCACCTGCCTCGTTTCAAGCTCTCACTGACTGATGACTGGCATAGCAAATATGCTCTGAGACAATGAATGGAGGGATAAGGTTAGCCATGGCCCATCACTGCTAAGTAAGAATTTGGACCTCAGTAATCAGGGCTTCAATTACAGGGATTTAACTGCTATACTTCATCTATCCACGAAGAAACACAAGACCATTTCTTAGAAGATGTCACTCAAATTCTACAAATGTCCCTCACTTCCTTTTGGCCTCTCCCCCATAGGGCTTGTCTCTGCTTCTCCCCCTCCCCCATATATATACTATTTTGCAACAATGAACATTAGACTACAGGAGTACAGTGTATCTCACTGAGATGCCAGTTTGATTGCCTTACATACATATCTAGAGGTGGAATCACTGGTTCACATAGTAGTTTTATGTTTAGCTTTTGAGGAAGTGGCACACTGTTTTCTGTATTTACCTTACTAAGGTATGTTTCCAACAACAGATGCCATTCTTAATTGTTAAAAGGAAGCTACTGATGGAAAAAAAAACACTTAAGAGAGCCACAAAACAGCAACATCTTGAAATGAAATGGATCAGATTGAGCCATTGGATCATTTAGTTGGTTTTTCTGACATCGAACTGCATACAAAATAACCAGGAAACTGACTGCCGTCTTAATACTCCAATTTATCATAGCAAGATCAAATATTATTACATTTTAACTTGAATTATTCTAATATAATTTTTCTTCTATTTGAATACTCCCAATCTCTTCTAAAGGGACTGAAATTAATTCTAGATAGCAGAACTTTACCCCTAATCTTTTTCATTTTGTGTACTTTGCCATAATGATCATCAGTGCTGAATCAATGACTGCTATGATTTTCCAACTATATCAATAAATCATTTCATCTGAATAAAAGTTGCTTTTCTCCACTGTTTAAGCTTCAATGAAATCATCTCTAGGTGTCCATTAAAGTCAAGTGACAATTCACTGACTTTGAAAAGTATGAGAAACACTTCCACTCAAGGCAAAAGATCGTGATGTTGTTGAATGTATTTAAAGTGAGTGGTTTTAATCTAAGCAAAGATTTCCCCTTAACCTAGAAGAAAAGCAGTCACTCACTGGAAATACCACAGAATTCAAGAAAGTGAACTGAATAATGGCAAGGGATTACACTTACCTATTTGGGTGGGCACATATAGCTACCAAGTACACCCAGGAACACAATGGCACTGCTGACATGCTATCTGTGACCAGCCCTCTTCTGCTCAACCCAGGGACACAACCCTCCCACAATGGCCTTCACTCCTCAGTCATGCAGCTATGCCAGAGAAGAGATTAATCACTACACAAGTGCCACCCCTCTCTTCTGCATGCTCAATTCAAAGAAGTTTGAAAATCTCTCCAGGCTGTTTGAAAATGGGACTCAATCCATAGGATACTGACATCTCTTTCAAAATTCACCGACAGAACACAAAAGTAAATCATAAATTTAGAGAGTCAGTTTACTGCATGATAGTGCAGAAAGTAAAAGAGCAGATTAAAACATATGGAAAGTAATGGACATACACAAATAGATATGCTATTTAGTTATTCATTCATTTATTCAATCATTCAATGTTTGCTCATTCAAATATTTGTTGATTACCTATTGTGCACCTTCAACCATTTGTTTTAACATGCCTGGATGTAATGGCTACTCATTCATTCATTCACTCGAATTACTACTGTGTGTGTCAAATCCCGTTGGCTTGTCCATTTTGGTTGACAGATGATCACTGAGCACTTGCCAAGTGCCAGCCCTGAACATCTCAAATGCATGGATGACTTGAAAGTCTCCAAGATGCTTATGAACACATTCTGGATGTTAGTGTTGCTTCCATAAGGTCATTGACCAAAAGTCTTAGCTACATATCTGGAAAAAGGCTAAAAAGAGTTTCTTAAAAATTAGGGATCCCCTTCTGTGATGGTTGGGTGAGCCTCGAAATTTACCTGAAGATAGGTCAGCAACAGAGGGCGTCTGTCACTGTTAGAAGGCATGCCGCTGCTGTCGAATGGCAGACTCAGAGAAGAAAGGCTCTTCACATTCTGTCAGAGAAAGTAAGACCTTGAAACCCGAACAGTCTGCTCTGCAATATTGAGGACCTCACTGAAAACTAGAATTCTCCCCATTTCTCTCCCCGAGCACTTACACCAGGCACAGTCATCCGTGGTGTCACGGATCCCCACCAGAATATTACCAAGAGACTTCTTCATTCTGATGACATGGGTGGGGAAAGCAGGCTGGAAGAAGGAAATGAAGCAACTTTCTCAAGGTATCAGACAACATTCATTCATTCATTCACTTGTTCCTTCGCTTTGGTACTGGGAATCAACCTCAGGACCTTGCTCTTGCCAGGCAGGCACTGTGCCACTCACCTATACCCCCAACTCAACAGGCAGAATTTAAGTGAGTCTTCCAATTCAAGAACTCTGATTCCTAAGGACAAAAGATGCAGGGGAAAGTAGTGCAGAGGTGAAAGAGGGAAGAAAGCAGAGAAGAGAGAAAAAAGGACAAAAAAAGGAGGAAGGGATAATGGAAGAAAGGGATCAAGAAAGACTTTAGGAAGGAAGAGAAAGGCCACTCCGGTTCTCCCAGAAGAGTAATGGAGAAGTGTTAGACTTGTTTTCCTCTCTGATCTTGGATGATGCCACTCATTTCTACTGGAATTGTCATTTGCCTGCTGCCTACACTTGGTGAAATATTCATGAGTCCAAAATTAGACGGCTTATTTTTATTTGTTTGGAGGCCAGCGGCGCAGTAGCATAGTGGTGCATTCTCCATTTCGGTTCTGGCTGGCATTCTTAGGTGGCAACTGTACTCCTCATGAAGCAGGGTTATCACTGGGGCCCTGAGGCCACACCTGTGCCTCTAACAATATCACCCAGAACAGGGCCTCGGCTCACTGCTCTGGGAAGAGCCATGTGTCATAGATGAGATGAACATTCTCAGGGTTTGTGTTTTGTTTTGTGGTTTGTTTGTCTGCTTTTTGCAATCGTGGGATGAGAACCCATTCCTCCATGGCTATTTCTAACCTGGCGGGCTCTGGTTGTCAATGTGAAGTTTCTGGAGGAAGGGTCAGGGAGCACCATACCACAAAGGCAGCTCTGAAAACGAAGGCAGTGGAGAGGGCAGTGGAGCACAGATGGGCTGAGAAAAATGAGACCCGGCCTCAGACCTTATTGGAGCCCACTGCTCCACTGGTGCCCTGACTGATGCCCTCTGTCAGTCCTTCTGTCTTTCATTAACATCATTTTGAGTTGTGCTTTCTCACCTGAAGTTGAAGTTCTGAGAATACAGCAGTATTGCTTATCTTAGGAAAACTACTATTTAATGACAAACATACAGTTTAGGTTAAATGGGAAAATACCTGTTTTGTCCTGGGGTTTGGAGCAGCTCCATAGAAGCTAACGGAGCCCTGACTCAAGACCCATCCTCAGGTTCCCCTAAGGTACAGCATGTGGTCAGGCCAAGAGAAGGATGTAGGTGGGGCACATAGAGATATGAATGGCACCAAGTGGGAGCAGAACCCAGGGGTGAGGGTGAGGCTGCCGGTAGGATCTCGGAAGCGTCAAGAGAACAAGAAGGTGGGGCAGAGGCCAGAGGCATATGAGAAGGTTATCTTAGATCTGGTGCTCTGAGGCTGAGCCACAGATGGTACAGCATCTGAGGGACACATCCTAGGACACATGGCTCAGACACATTTGCAGCCATCAGTGGGAATGTCAGCAACTGTCTTTTATAAGTAGATGCTTGAATTCTGTGGTTTTTCTAATGCTGTTTTATTTGTAATAATAAATTCAATGGTTTAGATAAATTAAATCCATTAGGGGTCACCTTTGGGTCTTACAACTCAAATTCTCAGAGAGGAGGAAGAAGGACCTTGGATGGTCTATGCCTATTAGACAGGGATTGTGCTGCTCAGCTATACCACCAGTCCTCTCTAAGCCCATTAGGAATACAATTTAAAATACCTGGTTTGCCCTCTCTGTATGGATCTATCCATGTGCTGCATCGAAAAATACTGCAAGTCTCCTGTGTGCAAGGTAGGACTATGGAGGTAAGAAAAAAGTACATAAAGATCCTGTCCTTCTGGAATTTATACATCTTCCCTGCCTAAGTGGTCTTCCTTCCTCACGGTAGTGAATATATTCATTCATTCATTCATTACTCACTTACATAAACTTATGTAAATATATGTGTTTTATATGACACATAGATGACAAAGTAAAAGCTCAGTAGAGTGTTCTAGAAAAGAGCTCTTCTTTGAGATAAAATGATTTGATAAATGAAAAAATGTAAAAGTTAACACACTAAAACTCCTGAAACAAGACTGGGTGTGTTCACAAATCTGGCAAATAAACAAAGACAAAAATGAAAAAAAAAAAAAAAAGACTGGGTGTGGTGGCACTCACCTATAATCTTAGCACTTGGGAGGCTGAAAACAGGAAAATCACTATAAGTCTGATCTGTGTAGTGAGGCCCTGTAGACTCTGTAGGCCCTGTAGACCCTGTACTAAATAAATTGAAAACAAAACAAAACAACAACAACAAAATCTCCTGACACATACATAAATACCCCCTTTCCTTACTTTTGTTGAACATGGAAAATCTATTAGGTTTTTTCCCAGTAAATACAATCTGATAAATTTAGTTTACACAATCTTCAAAACTGAAACTGTGGCCACAGCCATAGATACATGACCTCGTACAATCAATGGTCACAAGCCACATGTGGCTGTGTTAGAGACACAGTTTAAGCCTTGCCTATGTTAGGGTGGGCCCTAAGTATAAAATATAAACAGCGTTTCAAAAAAAGTACAAAATTGTAATATCTCATTAAAATTTTCTATGCTAAAATTATAAAAGTTTTCCTTTATCCTGATTCCTTTCATTATTTAAAAATATGACCATTTGAAAAAATTTAAATTACATATATGGTATACATTATTGTGTATCTGACAGTACTAGGGAGGACAGAACTCTGGAACCAGGATGAGGATTAGAATCTACGTTGTCTATTAAATAATGTAATCATTGACTTCATCCTACTGAACTCGGATTTACCCATCTATGAAGGTATTAGCAGCAGTACCCACCTCTGTGTGCTTCTGGGACAGTGAAACACAAGTACTGCTTTTGAAGTGTTTAGTGCAATGTTTCACGTGTAGTTCTCGGTGTCACCTCTTCTAAGCTCGTCTACATTTCTGTGCCCAGGAGGCCAGGAGATTGGGCTGAATCAGTTACAACAGCAAAATGTACTCTGGGAATTTACAAAACTCCACCACACCAAGTTGTTCCCTCTTGATTTGTTGCTTTCCCACATCTAGAGCGCTCACAGAGCAAGGCTATTGATGGACGGCTGTGATTGGCCCGGTTCTGGTTAAGCACAAGCTTTGATGTATTGGCTTTCGGTTATCTGAGGATGGCCACTCCTAATCCTTCATGGCACTAAAGAAGAGGCACAGTTAACATCACCTGCATCTCTAGCGTGGGTAATGTTTCCTGACAACTTGCCATTTGCCAGACATAGAGGCAGCCCAGGAAGGCGGAGCCATTGGCTTGGGGTAGCAGAAATAGGGCTTGCCACAGGTCTGTCTGACCTCAATGAGCAGCTATGGATTGTGGAAGCAGACGTGCTCTGAGTAGTTCTCCATGGCCATGAAATTATAGTTCCCTTTTCAGAGTTCTGTGTGCTCCCTTGGACAGAGGAGAAAGTATAGTTTACTTCAGGAGTTCCAGGCTACTGGATAATAAATAGATCAGAGATTTCATAGGGATGAAAATTCCTGCTTTGGAAATGGGCCATTCCATAGTTATAAGGGAGCAGGACATCTTTCTATAATAATGACTTCACTAAATGCAGCTCTAAAAAAGCTACTAACCAGGATCAGAGTGGTAGAACATTTTCTCCCTTGAGATTTTTCCAGGACTTTACAAACATGACTCCATTAATCCACTCAATGCCCAGATGAGATAGGTAGTTGGAAGGTATTATTATTTCCACTTTCCAAATAGAAATTTTGAAGCCAAGAAAGATTAAGTAATTAGTATGAGGTCAAATGGCGAGCCAGGGACAGACCTGGGAATGAAGCAATTATCTTCTGGAATTCTCATCAAATGTACAAACTGATTGGCTAGCTACTATACTATGCTAAAGTCCAGTTATATTCCCCACGTGTAAAATGACTTTTTAAAACAAGATTTCTATGGCTACCTATTTCACCTAGCTGGGTTACATTCCATTCTGCTTGTAAGAACAGCTTTGGGGGTTAGGTAAATGTGTGCTATGAAAAAGTCCTGTTTATCTGTTCTTTACAGAGATAGCTGTAGCACATAAAGTTTTACACAGCAGTGTGCAGTTTCCCTGATGTTGAGTGTGAGAAAAGATGAACATGAACTATTTCTAAATTACACAAATTGTGGGCCCACATACTTACCAGTGAGCTCAGGATCATTCTTTAGTCACGTGGCTTCTCTTCTTTTGTGGGTTCACCTTGAAGTAGATGAAATCTTATGATCCAAGTCATGTAATGATTGAAGAGAAGACTTCTAGGTGAGCGAAGAGAAATCCTTACTTAGAGCTAAGAGTTCCAGGGCACAGAAAATGCTCTACTAATCTGTCCTAGCCAATCTTTAGGAGACCTTTCCTGGAGCAAACTTTTATTCCTTTCTACCTACTTGAGTCTTTGGTGATTTCAAATGGATTATTCTGTTTTCAGTTTTGGCAACTGGGCAAAGTAAGAGTTCTGTGAAGCTATAGTCCAACGAAAGAAGCTAAGGCCTTGTGCCATTGAGTTGGGAGGACACACCATCACATGTACTGCTGAGGGCTTACTCTTGAAGAATTCCTAGTAGCCACTTTTAGATTGTTGAAATTAATTCTCTTTGGGAAGCCAGATACGGATGTTGGAGAAATGGGTGTTCTATGACTTCATGGTCTCAGGAAGTATATAAGATTGGGGGTCGCTCACCCTGTGGAATTCCAGTTCTGGCCTATTGCCACTGAAGCTTTCCTCAACCCTATGGACCTAAACACTGTGGTCATCTCCTTTCGCAAACATAACGCATGATCCATCCCTTCCACAGAAATGTCTTGCTAAGGCATGGATACTGTAAAGAAGAGGATTTAAATGCTTATCCATTATCTTCTTTCCAAAACAATCAAACACTTCAGGGGAATCCTAAGACAGTAGAATTCCATCCCACTAACACACCTCCTTCTCCATTTTTGTAAACTGAAAACTAAGATGCATAGAAATCCAAGCATCATGAAGAGTTTGACACCCAAGTCCAACATCCTGAAAAGGACTACACTGGCATTTCCAAGTGAAGTTGCAGAGTCTTGGTATTTCCACAATTTCTAACTTCTGTCTTAGGACATTTCCATAGAATTCTTGAAGCCAGTTTCTTTGAAGAGTGTTGAATCATCTACCACTACTCACAAGCAACCATAATTGCTAAAGAATCATTTAGGAAAGACACAAGATGGATTTTGGTCATAGGCAAAGGTACTGATTCCTGGCCAAGCCATAGCTCATCCTAAAGCCATCATTCTTAGAGATATATGAACATGCACTGTTTGGGTGGCAGAGAGGAAATGGGCCCATCTAGACTAAGAGTTTCTGAGGGTGCTCATGCCATCCTAGCACTGGTCCTGCTTCTGCATTCTCTGACCATGCACACATTTCATATAGCAGTTGGTCAGACTGCTCCTGCATTTTAAAAACTTGGCATTTTATTGTCCAACGTTTTTATTCTTAACTTGGGTTCAGATGTTTTGTGGAAGTTGGAAGTAAGGGGGGGGTGTAATTACACAAGTCTTTCCTTCCCTGTCATTGGCAACAGACACCAGGGAAATTTACAGCCCCCAATATCCAGATCTGGAAACTGGTTATTAAATGTGGTTGAGGAAAACCCTGACGTGGCAAATGCAATCTGCACAAGACCAGCTCAGCAGCAGCTCTGTGAGACAACGGCTGAAAGTCTGCAAGTGGTCATTAAGGGTAGTTCATCAAGTGTTTCTATATTTCACAGTATTTCTGCTAACAATAGCTATTATTTTCATTTCTTCAAGATCTGGTAGGTGGCCAGCATTGTGGTATGTGCTCATTTGGTCACTGTTAAAGATAAAACTTCTCTTGGGGCTGGCGAGATAGCTCCGTGGACTAAGCACCTGCTTAGGTAAGTCAAGGACCAAGGTTGGATCTTGGTACCACATCCCCTGCCAGCCCCACCCCTGGGCGCACTGACCGGGCCACCAAGTCCAGGCATGGTGGCGCAGGTCAGTAATCCCAGCACTGGGGAGCCTGAAAACAGGAGGATCACTATGAGTCCGGGCTGTGTACTGAAACCCTGTACCAAATACATAAAAAAGATAAAACCTCTCTAGGAATGAATTATAATTTTAGGAAAAAGAAAAATAAACACAGAGAGGGCAAGTAATCAGCCTATAGCATGTGGTAGAACCAGGACTCTAACAGAAGTTGCGATCTCGAATATATTCAGAGGTCAGGTAGGTAGCAACGACCTGGGGTAAAGCTGCGGGTGTAACATTGTAGAAAGAAGTGACAATATTGAAGAATGACAACTATACCTAATTCTTCCCATCTCCTGCACTCAATGCCTACCACTATTGTTCACCACTTAAAATATATTTTAAGCTAGATGCAATGGTACATGCCTAAAATCCCAGGACTCTGGGACGTGGAGGCAGGAGTACAAATTTGAGCCCAGTCTGAACAACATAGCAAGACCTGTCTCAAAAGAAATATTAAAAGGAATTAGGGTTATAACTCTGTGTGAAGACTCTGGGTTCAAAGCCCAGTACCAAAAAATTAAATTAATTGAACTATGTAATTAAAATAATTTAAAGCTTACTGAATAGTTGGAAAAGTAATGAAAATAACATTCATACATCCTTCCCTCAGATTCCCAATATTTTGTATTTCACTGGTGATTTTTTCTTCTTTCTGTGTGTGACTGCATCGTCAGTTCACCCCAAAACATTTGATCATAAACTGTTGTCTCATCCCCTCCAAATTCAGATCTATGACTCTTTACCCAGCAGGTCACCACTGTGGGAGCCCAGAGGCATTATCCTGAATTTATCAAGGTCTGTGTCCCCCGTCTCCCATAAGTGGAGTCAATGTCATGGCACACAATTACATCTGGTTTTAAACTATACTGACTCTAGTGTGGATGTGGGTTTTTGTTTATTTGTTTGTTTCTGTTATACATTTGGAAAGGATCCACCCCATTTATTTCGACCTTTCCTGCCTCTGATATGCATGTAATCCAAGGAGAAAGGCAAAGCTGGAGAAGGCAAATGTCTCCACAGAGAAAAGAAAAACTTGTCCAAACAATAAACCTGTTGATCTGAACAATTTTAATCCAAAATGTTTACGGAATATTGTTCTTCTCTGGGTACTTCATAGTGCACAGAGCCTCTTGACCATGGCAACAGAGAGACCCAACCATTTATTAATGTAGTTTAAAAAAATCTGTCACAGGGAGATGGGGAGATAGCTCAGTGGAATAAGTGCTTGCCTGGCAAGCACAAGGTCCTGAGTTCAATCCCTGGTGTTGAAAAAAAAAAATCTGTCACACAGAACAGAGAGTAATGTTAGTGGGAAAATACTAGTTCAGCCATGAGAAAAGCACTTTATAAACTCTGGATTTACCTCCAACAACTCGCAACCAGTTAAGTGAGAAAAAAAAGCAGTTAAAACTCACTTTAAGACATCACAGTATCCCTGATTAGTGTTCCCCCAAACTTTCAAGGCCATAAGAAACAAGAGCAGTTTGAGCACCTCACAGCCAAAAGGATCCGAAGAAGATGAGACGACTAACCAGAATGTCTGCTTCTTAACAGAACTGAAAACAGGACATTAGGGTAAAACCCAGAAAATGTAAATGACTTCAATTAACAATGTATTGATATTGATTTATGAGTGGCCAATGTACCACTTTCCTGTAAGATCTTAATAACAGTGGAAGTTACAGGTACATGGAGAAAAAGGCACACTGTATTATATACTTGATTTTTGTGTAAATCTAAGTGTGGCGGTTGATACATTGTGTCAACCTGAGGGGTCCGAAGCTTGGCTGGATTGGCTCAGGGACTGCATGCTCTAGAATGTGGAAGTCCCCTCCCTAGGGCATGGAGGGCCCTCCCTCGAGTGACTCAGCACAAAAGGGTATGCAGAGGGGTTGAAGAAGGATTCTGCATGCCACTTCCTGAGAGGTACTTGATCTTAAGAGCTGCCCCACTTCCTTGGAGGAGCTCCGATCTTCATAGCCCTGGTACTTCCTTGGAGGAGGTCTGGTCTTCCCAGTCAGCACGGAAGGAAGGCAAAGAGGTTGGCAAGAAGCCACCACTGTGTCTCCTCCCTTTGCTTTGCTGTTTCCTTCTGCCATGAACTGCTGCCCTCTGCAGTGTGCTGCTCTGCCTTGGAGCCAGCTGTGTATGGACTGAAACCTCCACTAACTGTAAGCTAAAAAACCTTCCTTTCTTAATTTTGGGAGTTGGGGATTTTGTTCCAGCAGTGAGTGAAAAGTAACTGAAACACTAAGATTTCCTTTTTTAAAGCTTAATTTTTTTTTTAATACAAGGTCTTGCCACACACCTGGGATTCTTAGTGACCATCCTGTCTCAGCCTCCCCAAGTGTTGGGATTACAGGTGCGCACCACCATGCCTGGGCACAGTTGGGATTCCAGGACCTACCTGGCATGGGGTAATGGGGATTGAAGTCAGGACCTTGTGCTTGCCAGGTAGGCATGTAGATCACCGATCTCTAAAGGAAAAAATAACTTACTAATAAAGTGTATTCATAGAAGGATTGCCTAAAACTCAAAGATTACAGAGGGACCTAGAAATAACATTAGTGATCGTGGACATAGCATTAATAACTCTGAGGTACAGGGATCACGCTCCTTTGTTGACCATTTTTCAATTGTTCTGATTCAGTAACCCTGAATGAAGCTTTAGCCCTAGGAATCCTTTCTTAACCTTTGCCAGTGTTTCTTCTTAATAAATAAAGAGAATATCTCAGGCTCTGAGCTCTGTTTTAATAATTTTTAAATCATTTCTCTTCTTAGTTTTCAGTTTTCCATTCTTAATATTTGATTAGGTCTCACGTATAGTAAATGGGAACACTTTCTCATCTATGACATGGTGCTATTGCTTAAAGTATATTATATAAGTATAATTGGAAGCCTATTTAATTTAAAATGACTTGAGAGCTGGTGAGACAGCTCAGCAGACTATGTGCCTACATACGCAAGTGCAGGGACTGGGGTTCGATCCCCAGCACCACATGCTGTGCCAGCCACGGCCCCAGGAGCACTGAGTCAGCCATTGAGTCTGGGTGTGGTGGTGCACGCCTGCAATCCCAGTGCTGGGGAGACTGAAAACAGGAAGATCACTATGAGTCTGAGAGGTGCAGTGAGGCCCTGTACCAAATACATAAAAATAAATAAATAAATAAATAAATAAATAAGATGACTTGAGACTATACATTGTTTTTAGATACAGCAAACACCAGAAGTATGGTATTCAAGTGAGTGATGCTGAGAACCAGGGGCCAATACTTTTATGCCCTTGCCCCTTAGCACAGCCCCCAAGGCCTTCTCCCACTCACAGTAAATGTTCAGTGTCCTGTCATCAGATGCTCCACCTTAAGCACTCAGAATAGCCATAGACGCCGGTCGATGCCTGTGAAGTCAGTAGAACTGATGCTGAGAAACTGAGGACTTAGCAGAAAAGAAAGAGGCCCCTGGGCAGCAGGGCTAAATCCAGTGTACAACTTAAACTTCCCTGATCTAAAAATCCCAAATCTAAACTGCTCGAGTCTGAAACATTTCGAGTAAAGCCATGATGACAGGAGTGGAAAACTCCAACCTGTCTCTCATCTGTAACAAGTGTATATGAAACAAAACCAAGTTCTGTGTTTAGAGTTGGGTCCCCTCCCCAAGACATCTCATTATACATATGCAAATATTTCAGGAAGTCTGTAAAACCCCAAATCTGAAATACTTTCAGTCCCAAGCATTTCAGGAAAAACTATTGAACCTGTGCTGAGCTTTGTCCAGGTTGACTCTCCACTTAGACTTTGATTTCCACTGGGATCCGCAGATTTTTATGTATTTGATTCAGGGTCTACAAGATCTCACTATGTAGATCAGACTTGTAGTGATTCTTCTGTTTCCAGCCTCCCAAGTGCTGAGATTACAGGCACGTGCCACCCACACCCAGTCTGAAGCACCGTCTCAGTTGGGGACAGGGCCAGCATGGCACGCCAAGAGTCAAACCCTGAGCACTGCACTCTGCCTGCAGACAATTTAGTCTGCTGGGCTATCTGGCCAGCCCTGACTCTCTTGTAATGTGAACTATGGCAGTGAGTGGTACAGTAGCCCCACGGCCATGACAGGGGTCAAATGCAACACAGAAGCACTGCTGCGTGGGCGGGTTAAGGGGGCCCCACATCTCAGCACCCCATGTCCCACTTATCTCACCTTGTGTTCACTGTATTCCTAAGGAGAGGGCCTTGCCCCATGGAGTTCCCAGATGAGGCAGGCCAGCTCATGGGTTTCCTTTCCCTTCTTTATAAAGTGGGCTTTATGACTGCACCTGCCTTACAGGAATGCCGTGAGGATAAGTGAGTTCTTAGAAGCACAGCATTAAGCACAACATTGAACACCAAGGAAGTGCTTAGGCATCACACGCTGTTCCTGTGCATCTCTTTACTTCCACTTCTTTCACTGTGAGATGCTGATCATGACAGTACTCACATCAGTAGACTGCTGTCAAGGATCAAGGCAGTGGATGCACAGAAGTCCTTAACATCATGGCCTGGCTCCTAGCAAACACTCAGTGACATTCAATTATTCATTATCCATGTTTATTTATCATCTGTATGATTGCCATTGTGGATCAACAATCCCAAGGTAGAACATGTCTTTATTCCTTTGGTAACAGCAGTTTGTAGACACTAGAAGCAATCAAAGTAGTCTTGGGGGTCCAGACCTCAATAGACCATCATGAAGACTGTGTGCCTCAGTGGAACTGCGTGGACAGATTATCCTGTGATTTGAATTCAGCAGCATGTGGGCAGCTTCTTTTCTTACCAAGGGGACTGACTTGTGAGTCACAGAGGCTCCTTGTGGCCTGCTGGGCTTACATATCGAGGCCTGAATGCAAGCCAGATGCTTCAGGAAGATCTATTCTTGTTCAACTGAAGGTTTTTTTTTTTTTTCTACAAAAGAGCAACAGAATCACAATGGCAAACAACTTCTCTGGTCCCCCCAAATATACCTGATGATGAAGGAATTTAAACCATAAACCCATGTGGTATTAAAATCAAATGATAGGGGCTGGGGAGATAGCTCAGAGACATAAGCACCTACCTGGCAAACACAAGGATCTGAGTTCAATCCCTGGCCCCACATACCAGGTGGTTTCAGCTGCAGATCCCCAGCTACACTGTTTTGGCCGGGGTCCCCTGGTGTCTGCTGTGTGGCCCAGTTGGCGCACATCTGTAAGCCCAGCACTCTGGAGACACAAGGAGCTCTGCAAGCTTGAGACCATCCTGGGGGCTACAAAAGTGAGCACAAGGCCAGCCCAAGCTGCATAGTGAGACCCTGTCTC
>NDGM011181448.1:0-12268 GCA_002564305.1 Octomys mimax | reverse complement strand
AATATGTGCAAAGACATGTTCACAGGTAAGTAAATATATTGGTAAACAGAAAAATACTTAACATGACCAATAGTTATAAGCCTAGAAGATATTTTACATCTGTTTGATAAGCAAAGATATGAAAAGGTTAAGACTGCCAGAGTGTAAAACCTATACCTTCTCCTTTGTAAGGCAATTCGGTGTTCTTTTTAAAATGTTAAACGTTCATGTTCTCTGGCCCAGCGATTTATCTTTTATCTTGCAAAAATTCTCATTCCAGCACAAAGAAAACAGTATCTGTACAGCATGTGTACATGCAGTGCATAGCCTAGAGCTTGCCACACACAAGGCACCAAAGCAGTGGTGGCTTTTTTCTTAGCAAGCAACATTTATAGACCCAGCACAGTTCTAAAATCTTTATGTATTGATTAATTTAATTTTTACAAAAATCCCTATGTGACCGGTACTGTCTTTATCCCCATTTTATAAGTAAAGAAACTATCGTATTGATGAGTACTGGTAAGATCGCACGTCGAGTGGCAGGGCCGGAGCCCCTGGCAGGCTGGCTCTGCAGAGGCATCGTCCACTAGAACTTCCCCAGCTGTTTCAAGGCCTCCACAGGATGCCTAAAGTAGTGAATAGTACCAAGTCCTTCATAAGTTGTATTTTTCTTATATATACCTATGATAAAATTTATTTATAGATTAAACATGAGATGAGGTTAAGAATAACAACTAATAGTAAAATAAAACAATTACAGCAATATTCTGTCATAAAAGTTATAAGAATGTGGCCTCTTGCAGAAAATCTTGTACTTTCACTGTTTCACTTAAAGGAAACACTCTGGTTTCTCTTTGACATATCTGCATCGCTGGTGTTGTTGCTCTTGCCCTTTTGAACCGTTATTAAGTTCAGTAAGGGTCAGCTGAGTGCAGGCCATGTGAGCTAGGGACATGGTTGGTCTAATCATCAAAGTGGTTACTAAGTGACCAGTGGACCTAATATGTGTGTTGTGGATGCCATAAACAAAAGGATGACTTGGGACCTCGGCAGAAAACAGCAAGATTTCATCTTGGATGTCAGAATCCTATAGCTTCAAACTTAGGAACTATAATTTCTGGACTTTTGAACTTAATATTTCCAGATTTTGTTGACCATGAGTGGCTGAAGCCATGGAAAGCAGAACAGGAAGAGCGAAACAATTCTGCTAGCAATAGTGGTGGTAGCCACGGTGGTAGTAGAGTTGGCAGGCTAGAGGGAAGGATCTCGCAGCAGGCAACTGCGTGAGGAGAGGACAGGCTGCCTGTGGAGTGAGGCGTGAGCAGTGGCCACAGTGTGGCCAAGGAGATTCAGGCGCCAGGCTGGGGCAGAGAAGGACTAGGCAACAGGAAGGAGTTAGAGAGCTGCGGGTTTTTGAGGCCCAGTCCATGAGTGAGGCTCTAATCCTAAGAAGTAAATATAGCCCACACCCATCATCCCACCAGCATCCCAGCTGGAAAAGTGTGTCACCAAAAGTGGCTGGGTAAGTGGCCACTCAGAAGAGGCGTGAACATTTGTTGTGCATTTGCTCTGTGCCAGGCACTCTGTGCGGCTCCATTTGCATCATCCTCAGTCTCATATGAGTGTGACAGGGCAGGTGGATAAATCTCCATTTTGCTTTGGAGGAAACTAAGGCTCAGGGATTAAATAGGGACAGATCACAGAGTAAGGCAGAGTTGGACTTTGAGTTTAAATCTGCCTGATTCTAAAATCTGGTCCCTTCATTTTCTAGATAAGAAGCTCAAGGGGCCCAAAATAGAACATAGAAAGCTGGAGCCAGAAGGGCCTGGGAGCTTCGTGCCTACCCAGTCCCTCCCTTGCTGTTGCTGGAATCCCCTCCATGGGATGCCTGATAGACACAGGACCCTGCTCTGGCGCTGAAGCCCTCCCACAGGCACCCTGTGTTAGAGCTGGGAGAGCTAAAGCCCTGCCAGGACACAAAGAACGTTAGTGGGCGGCTAAGCCAGAAGCCAGGGATCCTGAACCCCCAGCCCAGAGCTTCTGTGGCAAGATCTCTCCCAGCTCATACTCCCCGAGCATGGGAAATCACCCATCTCTCTGCCAGGACTGGCACCAGCAAGGTGAGGCCCCTTCCTGCCTCCTGTTTGGAGCTGTTTTCTCATTAGAATCCCGAGGTAGACTGCAAACTCCAGCAGGGCAGAGCCATGACACAGCTGTTTCCCCAGCAGCCAGCACAGGCCCTGGACACAGTAGGCCTTACTTCTTCAGTGCTATGGGATTAAAAGCAAAATGAGAACACAGAGAAGAGCATCCTTCCACACTCTGGCAGAGGCTTCCCTCACCTGTGAAGCAGGTAATTACAACATCAAACAGGTTCACTGTGGGATAATGCCTTCAAAGTGTTGAACAAATACTAGAAGCTGCGGAGTCTGTAACTTCCCTGAGGCCGGGATCACTGCGCTGCTCCCGGGGCCTGACGCCCAGGGCCTGGCGTAGGTGTGGCTTTCAGAAAACACTTGTTGAATGAATGGACAGATGAATGAGTGAATGAATGAACAGCACATAAATGAGAGATTTAAAAATACATACAATTCTATCCCTGGTCCTGCGCGCCACCTGGTATGGTGGCATATACTTGTAATCCCAGCCCTGGGAAGGCTGAAAACAGGAGGATCACTACAGGTCTGAGCTACGTAATGAGACCCTGTACCAAACACATAAATAAAAACAAAAAAAGTATGAATGGGCTATGATATTTGGAGGACCCAAGTGCTCAGAGATATAAGTGCTCTTTCTTCCTTCCAAGGGTGTGGCATGTGAACTCGGCCTTCCAGAACTGGAAAGGATGCTGCAGGTCCTAGGAACAGTTTAAACAAAGGCCAAAGTTCAAAGGCCAGGAAAGGCCCAGGGGAGCTAGTTCCTGAAAGCCAGCCTGAGGCTGGGGAGATAGCTCAATAGAATAAGTGCTTACCTGGCAAGTGCAAGGTCCTGAGTTCAATCCCTGGTACTGAAAAAAAGCAAGCCAGCCTAGAAACCACAGAACAACTACAGAGGCCCCTGCTCTGGGCCATTAAGTAAACATTGTTGCCGCTGTTTTAAAAATAGGCCGTGTTCAAGGACTTTACCGTCCCTCAGTCCCTCAGAGAACACTGCAAAGTTCCAAAGAAGAGAAGCCACGGGGAGGGCCTGGAATGCATCAGCCAGGCCTCAAGAAGTAATCCTGACCTGGAGAGCCAACTGTTATACTTCGGAGCAGCCTCTCCTGAGGGAATGCCTGGGCCTGGCTGGGTGGCTGGACCTTGTACCTCTGGGGGAAATGGGCAGCTGGAGGAGGACCAGCCTCCAGAGAAGGTGGGCTGGTCCCCAGTGCTAGCCGGCCGCAGGGTGTGAAGCAGGCAGAAGGGCAAGGTCACACTTGCACTCTGAGGCATGGTGCTCTCCCGGCTGCTGGAGGGGAACCTCGGAGGAGGTCCTGGAGCTAGGCATCACTCATTTCTGGATCCCAGGAACAGACAGGAAATAAGAACTCAAGGCTGTGGGCTCCAGTCTCTGGACTTGTCCCTGAGGAAGGGGAACATCCCTGACCACTGATTTGCACGAGTGACCACAGCCCTTAGTGGACCTTGGGCTAAAATGAGGCCAGGCCTCCGAGAGTGTCTTCCTTGTTAGATGAAAAGGGTTGAGTTTTTTTGGTGGAACTGGGGATTGAACTCAGGCCCTTGCACTTGCCAGGCAAGCGCTTATTCTACTGAGCTATCTCCCCAGCCCCTGAAAAGGGTTGTAAGAGCAGGGTGGCTCTGTTCACGAAACACTGGTCCCCCTGCCTGGCACAAAGGGCCAGCCAGCAGAACCCTGGCATTCTTGCTCGTTAAGGAACACGGCATCTCCTTGGAAGGACACCAGCCAGTACAGAGCAGGCATCATTGTCCTACCTGGTGGCTGCGAAGGCAGCCTCAGAAGCATTTGCAGCCCAGCTAGCGAGTCTTCTTGGTGGGGCTCCTTCGACCCTCTCTGGGACATCAGGGAAAGACACCGGGAAGGCAGGAGGTGCTTGTGTTGAGTGAAAGGAAATCCAAGCTGTGGTTCCCTGGCAGCTGACCAAACAGTGGAGCTGTGCTTCACACAGGACAAGGCTCAGAAATAAGGGTGGACAGTGGAAGGCACAGAGTGGGGCTTCAGCAGGACCACATACAGTGAGGTACGATCCTGAGGGGCCTCACAGGCAGCCGCAGCTCAGACTGCCTCCCGAGGTCCTGAGTAACTCGGGCACTTATTATCTCACGAGCAGGAATCCTAGGCTAGGGCCTTCCCAGGTATCACCCAGCCTCAAGACTCAGCTTTCTGACTTCCGGTGCTGCAGTCTCAGGCTCTGTGTCCAGGTAACTCCACATCCGGGGCCCAGGCCTAGCCTTGCGCTAGCTTCCAAGGGTCCCCAAGCCACTGTCAGTCAAGATCCACTGCCAGAGACACACAGAGGCACACCGGTGGGGCAAAACCAGGACTCTGTTAGCAAGGGTGGCAGGGTTGGTAGGCAAACGAGTGGGCACCACCAGCAGAAAGTAGCACATCTAGCTCTCCTCCTTGCTCCGCGGACGTCCCAGGGATGCAGTGCAGTCGTGGATGTGAAAAGGTTTTCTTAGGCAGTGAGGGCTTTGCACATGGAATGGGCTGCGATTGCCATTATAAAGTAATTACATTTCTATTATGCAATAATAGACCCAAATGCAGCGCCCTGCCTGTGGCTGTGCCCTCTTGCTCATCAACTGCCCCACCACACACTCACACCTGCCACGGAGATGTGAGAGTTGTAAGCATCAAAAATAGGGCAGATGCTTCGTGGTAATGAGCAGATGGGCATCCCGCTCTCTGCGAGCCTAGTGCCGTGGGGAAGGGCTGCTGTGGGGAAGACGTGGACTTCTATCCAGCTTCCACAGCTTCCCCGCAGGGCCACTTTGTTTGTTTGTTTGTTTGTTTGTTTGTTTTAGCAGTTTAACGGTGCTGAGTGATTTGTTTCAGAAATAACATAGACTTGCAGAACATAAAGGCCCAGCCTCTTCTGAATTCATTCCTCTCATCTGCTAGCTGGGGTAACAAGCTGCCTACTCCACAGCTATTTGATTCCTAATCCTTGTGCTTCCCCAGCAGTATGGAGCTCTTTCCTACCTCCGGGCCTTGACACATGTGGCTCTCCTCTCTGCTGGGGTGCTGGCACTGACCCATACCTGGCACACACGTGGGCACACGGAGGCCCAGCAATGACCTCTTGACCTAGCCCACTCCAGGCTAGAGCACTGCCTCCTTTATGAAGGTGCCGCTGGGCCCCACGACCTCGCTGGCCTGCTCTGTGTTCCTACACTCACAGCACTGTGGGGCAGCGGCCCCTTCCAAGTTTGCTTGAAGCTTCTCAAAGGCATGCAGGGAGCCAGCCTGGTCCTTTCCATAGCTGCCCTGAGGTGGGGAGCACATGGGACTGCAGGGAACTGGCTGGCTGGAGGTGAAAAGCAGGACACTCCTGAGGGAGAGAGTCCATGGAATGCCCTGCACCACACACACCGGCCTCTACAACCCTTCAACTATAGGACCTGGTGGGCAGCTACACCCCACCCATACTTCTTAGTCTGCAGGCATCCCTCTCGCCCTTCCCCAACAACACGATGCATGAGGCAAATGCAGTCGGTGTGTGCTGACTGCAGGCATGGGAATGCGTTTCTCAGGATCTGCCCAAGAAATGGCGAGAGCTTGGCACACAAGCACTGCCTGATGGCTGCCCTCCCAACACCAGGAAATTCCGTTCTGCTGCAGTGGGGGATCAGGCTTTGCTGTCCGAGGAGCAGGTCTGGATCTGCACCCCCAGACTGGGACTATTAGAGCTTTAGCCTCCGAAGGGCACGTTCTTCTGTGCAGAGGAGCCTATTTGGTTACAAGAAACAAAATGAGCTAAGGCCCTGTTTCTCTTCCAGCCAGTGCCTTGGATCAAGATGGACAGCCCTCCCAGAAAGCTTTGGAGACTGGACTGTTTCATTACTTGTGTTGACTTTTAGCTCTGTTTTTGGTACCAAATTTCCTCACTACAAAGCCATTAATCTCTTCCATGAAGGAGTAGAGGGAAAACATGAATAAAGGCTAGCCACCGCCAAGCCTTTCCTCCCTTCTTCTTTTTTTTTTTTTTTTAATTTGTTTTAAGGTTTTTGTTGTTGTTGTTTTATGCTAGGGTTTGAACCCAGGACATTTTTGTGCTAAGCTACATTCCTAGCCCCTTATTTATTTACTTACACACATGTGTATGACAAGGTCTTGCTAAGCTACCCAGTCTGGGCTGGACTGTAGGGTCCTCCTAGAGTGCCAAGATTATACCAGGCACCATGATACCTGGATCCTTTCCTTCCTTTTCCAAACTGACTGCCTGCCAGCTCTCTCTGCAGCTTGTTTATCAGTAAAATGGGAATAATACCTATGTCTGAGAGGGGCCATAAGAGCTAAATGTGATAGGCAAGTGACAGTTCTTTTCACATCATGACCATGAGCTGAGGAAATCTCATGCTTGGCAGGACGGGGTGGCGTGGTAAGCAGAGTGTGGGCTTGGAGGCCAATCTGGATTTGTGATTTGCTGCAGTAGGTCTGAATCACGGGCTTCTCTGCGCTGCGGTCTGCCCACCTCTAGAAGGGGCTTCTACCTGGAAATTCTGACAGACAGTGCAGTGGGGAGGAGGAATTTGCCATCTCACCTCTCCAAAAGCAGACAGAAATATGTCGGAGTCCCAAACTCAGTACCCAAGACTGAGAGGCCATCTGGAAACAGGGCCGTTGCACTTGTGATTAATTAGAATCAGCTCACCCTGGAGCAGACAGGGTCTGGTGCAGTGTGAGGTCACCTTGTAAGACGACAGCTGCACAAGGATAGTGTCACACAGGGACCCCCCGTGACATCGAGGTCAGAGACCAGAGCGGTCCCAGGAGCCAGGAGGGCCAGGGAGCACCCTTGGCCCTGCCAATACCTTGATTCTTGGATTTCAGCCTCCAGAACTGTGAGACATACACGCCTACTGCTTCTTTAAGGCCAGTTCATCTGTGGAGCAAGAGCAGTGCTCACATGGACACTGAGCTCCTAGCTGCTTGCGCTACGCCTGGCACAGAGGAACTGGGTTGGGGCTGAGCCCCATCTTAGCATCACAAAGCCTCCCTTGTGGAGAAACACTTTCTTTATTTTTGACTTTTTTGGTGGAACCTGGGATTGAACTGAGGCCCTTGCGCTTACCAGGGAGGCGCTTATTCCACTGAGCCATCTCCCCAGCCCCCACAAAGCCTCCTTTGTGTACAGAGCGTCACCTGTGTCTGACTCCTCCTTGGAGGCCCCTGCTCTGAGAACTTCCCCTGGGGACATTCCTAGTCCAGAGGTGACAGAGTCCCGGGACAGCTTGGGCAGCCATTCCACATCTGTGCACTCTTGCACTATTTTCCTGGATTGTCTTTTCAAGATTTTTCAGGACTGACAGAAGAATTTCTTGCTCTTTTTTATGTTTATACTTTCCCCAAAAATGTTACTGGAAACTATAATGGGAATAAGAGAACACGGCATGTGGAGCAAGCTCAGCAGATGCTATTTAGGGTCAGGGCGTTCACCAAAGAAAAGCTATGGGATGGGAACACAGCTCAATGAGTGCTTACGCTCACACACATGGCTTTGTGGTTTGTTTGTTTGTTTGTTTGTTTTTGTGGAACCGAGGATTGAACTCAAGCCCTTGCACTTGCCAGGCAAGTGCTTATTCCACTGAGCCATCTCCCCAGCCCCCTTTGTGGTATTTTTAAAAACTGTATTGAAACATGGTAATGATTTAGAAACTCTGTAAATGATAAATATAGCACTCTGGCTGTATTTTTTTAGCACCGGGTCTCCAGGGTCTCACTGTGTAGATAGGACACATAGTGATCCTCCTATTTTCAGCCTCCCAAGTGCTGGGATTACAGGCATGTGCCACCACACCCAGTCCTACTCTGGCTGTGTTTCACTTGCTTTTTCTCTTCTGGCTGATGTCTGCCCAATTCACTGGTTCTGCTTGTCCCTGATTCCACACTTGGGTGTTGTGAAAGACAGAGTGAGTCCCTAGGTAGGAAGAACCCCTGTGGGGCCTGATCCAGCTCCACCCCTCCCTGGCTTCCTGGCTCTAAGCAGGAGGTTAGGCTGCATGTGACTGTGCTCTGCCCAGGAAAGTAAGGGATCAGGAGCAAAGCCCATGAGTTACAAGTGCATGTCCTCGTGTTTGTGACCACGTGCCATCCAGACTACTTCAGCAGGAAGTTTGTGGCCCAGCAGAACAAGGCTCAACCCCACCTAGAGCCACCACTCAAGGGAACTTGAGCATATTCTCTGTGAAGTTTCAGCCAAGGGAGAGATCCCAGGGTCCTGTGGAGCTGTGATGGATAATTGGAATGACCTACACTAAGCATCCTCCACGGTGCTACATACCCTTCAGGTGCTGCCCTCCCTCCCCACAGACACTGGTGCTTTTCCTCTGAAGTTCTCTTTGCCTAACTCTGTGCCTACCACCTCTGCCATTCCAGTCCTTCTACCTCCTTAGCATCTAAGGAAGGATAGACCTGACAATCGGTTTTATGGTGCCTTGGTCTTGCAGCCTGGAGTTTGGCAGACGTCTCCGTTGAGTGGGGAAAGGAAATGTAAAGACACTTCCTCAGGAAGTAATAAATGACTTTAACCAGCTGTTTGAAAGACTTTCAGAATCAAGTCTGAGGGCAACAATGCAAAGCCCCAGCCTCTGTGCTGAAGAGCTCTTCCTGACCAGACCGTCCCAAACCTGCCATAAATTTGGTGGCTCTTTGGTCACCACTGCCTGCAAACTTTGACATTTGGAGATAAGCCAGCCACCCATGTAAGCCTCCGGGGTGGTTGGATGAGCCATCTTAAACCCACTGGACACGGATCTTGAGGAAGGTTGGAGCTGCCCAGGAGAAGCCCGAGTCACAGTGATACTAGGGTCTTAGTGGGTCTCCTGGTCACCTCCATCTTTGGCCCCAGTTTCTCCCTTGCCACTCTTCTCCAACTCAGGCATCCCTAATCCTCCGTGGAAGTGGTCTGTTTCTGTCTCCTCCAGCTGTGGGGCCAGGTGCCCCTTTGGGGGCTGAGCTGGTCTTAGTTCTGTGCAGAGTTCTTAGCAGCACATGCAGATGGCCAGGATGTACACCTGGAGTCTACCATCAAAGAGGAGCGAAGCAGCAGCGGCACTCCTGAGCACCTGGCATAGGACACGCATACCCTCACTTGGTACTTTCTGTAGGACTCCTGTATGAAAAGGCCCAGCTCCTCAGGGCCCCAGGGCCCAAAAATGAAGCAAGCTGCCCAAACAATAATCAGGTTTAAACCCAGATCTCACTCACTGCCCTGTGCTAATCGGAGTCCCTGGTAACTCCATGTGAGCTGTGAGTCCCCACACCTGCCTTCAGGTTCTCTATCTGAAGTGGGGTAAGGCCCTTACCCTGCCCTGTATGGTGCACCCACCCCTGTGGAATCCCTGGGAGCTGTGGACACCTGGAGACAAGAAGGCCAGTGCAGGCTTCAGGGAACTGGGTCATAACAATGCATGCACAGTGGCACCTGTCCATCTCTGACCTCGGCCCGAGCACACCTCGAGGCCCACCCCCTCAGACTCTCCTTGCCAGCCTTCTCCATCCCTGCTGCAAGGACCCGCCCATTGGCCTTTGCAGAGGTATGCATGGCTCCCTCCTTTGTTTACTTTGTCCGAATGTCACCTCCTCTGAGAAGCCTCCCGGGTCACGCTATTTAAAATAGCACACTCATCCCCTACTCCTAGCACCATACCCTCTTGACTTTATAGCATTGTCTCCACTCAGTCACAATTATTTACTTTTTTGTTTGTTGATTTTTGTCTCCTAGCAGTATATAAATTTCTGAAGGCAAGGATTTGGCCTTTGCCCATCGGTGATTGTAGAATAAATAGTACCTGGCAAAGTGGGCACAAAGTAAAATATTTGAGGGGAAAGAAAGAAAAATGAGTAAAGGATCTGGTAGACATTTCTCCAAAGATGTACAAGAGGTCGGAAATCACAGGAAAGAGACTCAGCATCATTAGTCATCAGGAAAATACAAATGAAGCCACCACAGGATACTGCTTGACACCCCCTATAATAGCTGTAACCAAAAAGTTACATAACAACAAGTGTTGGCGAAAATGTGGAGAAATTGGAGCTGTAACACCCCGTTACCAGAAATGCGAAGTGGCACAGCCAGTGTGGAAAACTGTCTTGCAGTTACTTGAAGAGATCCAGCATACGATTTTCCTATAAGTAACAAGTGGCAGCACGAGCCTATAATCTCAGCACTCTAGGAGGCTGAGGCAGGAGGATCACTGATTAGAGCCCAGCCTGGCCAACTTACTGACTCAGTGAGACCCTGCCGACAGAAAAGAAAGTCCTGAACGGTGCTCCAGTAGGGGCGAATACTGAAAACCTGATGTTCAGTAAGACCAGCCAGGCATAAGAGAACACTTAGGATTCCACTGCTGCGGCGTGTCCAGAGCGGACACGTCCGTGGAGACAGGAGTGGGCGAGTGCTTGTCCCGGGATCCGGGATCTGGGGAACGTGGGAGTGGCTGCTCAAGTGTGTGCCTTTCTCCGGAGGCTGCTGCGAATGTTCTAAAATTGATCATGGCTGGTAGTGGCGCAAGTCAGTGAACACAGCCAACACCCACCCTTAGCTTGGACTCTTGGAACAGATAATCTGTGTGACACGGTAATTATACCTCAGCCACACTGATGGGAGATGGCCGAAAGAAGAAACGGGTCAGCGTCCCAGTGATGGGGCCACGTCAACCAGGGGACCACGCCGCGGGTGAGCCGGTGTGAAGACAGACCTGGAGGCGTGGGGCGAGGGAGGGGCGGGGCCTGGCTGTCCCGGCAGCCGCACAAGCAGAGCTGCAGCCTCCAAGAGCAAGAGCGGAAGGCTGGTTTTGTTTGCTCAAGTTCCTGGGAAGTCTGTGCGAGGGAAGCTGGAGACCAGGTAGCCGAGGCCGAGCCCCTGACCGGGTGCCGCGTGCAGGGAGCACGCTCCCAGGACAAGTTACAGCGACAGCCGCCCCGGCTCCCTTCTCAGGAGCTGGCTTGTGGGCGCTGCCAGGCCAGGAGAAACACGGGGAGAGCGGGCCAGGAGGAGGTCGCCGGGGCCCCACAGGCCCAGCCCGGCCAGGGCGCCTCGGCACGTCCCAGGCGGGGCCGGCTTCACAGCTTCACGGCTGACTTGCTGTGTGTTTTCTTCTCTCTCAAGTAACATTTGTTATTTTTTCAAATCCCACTGCTGCGCTTTTTTCTTGAAAATATGGCAATATAAAGGAAAAATAGGGGACCAGGGAGATAGCTCAGTAGAATAAGCGCTTGCCTGGTCAAGCCAAGGGCCTGAGTTCAATCCCCGGTTCCACAGAAAAAAAGAAAAAAGAAAATTAATTCCTAATTCTAATGCTATCAGGTAACTAATATTAATATGTTTTGTAGATGGTGCATGCGCACTTGAACAGAAGTCGGAACTGGTTTTCATACGGTTTGCACCATGCATTTTTATACCGTTTCTCTTCCCACTCACTGTTCCTTACAAAGGTGGCACATAATCTGTTGGGTATAGATGTAAGGCAGCGGTAATAAGTTTTAAAACTTATTACTGTAAAAGACACATGGTCGCTAATCCCTCTCAAACATGCTCACCCTCACTGTCAACGCGTACCCACTGTTCTCCCACTTTCTGAAGCAGTTCGGATGTGTTTCACGAGCACCTGTGGTTGTATCACGTGGACATCGTGATGTCCTGAATCACCTCAGAGTGTTTTCACACTTCACGGTCATTTTGCCCTTGGTGATGCGGTAGAAGTCGCGTGCTGCAGGTCCAGTGAATGCCGAGGCGCCCGCACCGCAGTGTGTTTGCAGCTTGCCTGTCCGTCCAGGCGGTGAGCAGTGTCCTCCCTGCCGGGTTTCATCACACCTTATTAACCCCACTCACGGAGTAGGGCTTCCAGAGCTGCTTTGAAAAAGGGATTCTAGGGCCGGCCAGAGAGCTCAGTGGACTACAGCGCCTGCTCAGGCAGGCTCAGGGACCAGGGTTTGATCCCCGGGGTGCGCTGAGACGGCGACTGAGCCGGGCGTGATGGCGCACACCTGTGATCCCAGCACTTGGGAGGCGGAACACAGGAGGATCACTACGAATCCGATCTATGTAGTGAGACCCTGTAGACTCCACTAAATACATTAAGAAAAAGAAAAAAGAAAAAAAAAA
>NDGM011181438.1:0-15002 GCA_002564305.1 Octomys mimax | reverse complement strand
CTTTGCTAAGCTTGTTCTAAGTAGGTGCTTTAGACCACTGAGCCATCTCACCAGCCCAAGCCATATACATTCTTGATCTCTCTTCTGACATTGATCTTCCTCCATCCTTTTCTCTCCTCCCTTCTTTTCTCTTTCCCTCTTTTTGCTTCCTTTCTTCACTTTTATTTCTCCTTCCTTCACTCTTTCTTGCTTTTATTCTCTTTTTATGGTGCCAGAGATGGAGCCCAGGGCCCTTACATACTAGGCAAGTGTTCTACGACCGAGCCACCCGTCTTTCCTTCTAGTGAGAGACCTTTTCTTTTCCATTATTTAGAGCTTCCAATTTAATGCCCCTTGTGGTGGATCTATTCATTTTGATTGCCCACTTTTTGGATTGCTTCTTTTATTTGGGGGAGGTCCTAAGTTTTTAAGTTCTTTATATATTCCAGATTTTAGTCCTCTATGCCAGGAACAGCTGGCAAAAACTCCCATCTGTAGGTTGGCTCTTCACTCTGTTGGTTATTTTCTTTGTTGTGCAGGAGACTTTTAATTTGATATAATCCCACTTGTTGATTTTTGATGGTATTTCTTATGCAACCGGGGTTCTGTTCAGAAAGTCTTTGCCTATGCCTATGGACTTAATGAGTTTTAACTGTCTTATCTTTAGCAGTTTAAGTGTTTCTGTTTTAATATTTAGATCTTTGATCTATCTTGGTACATAATGAAAGATATAGGTGCAGCTTCAGTCTCCTGCATTGGCTTCCATTGGTACAGCCAGTTTCTCAGCTAGGCAGAGGCTATCTTTCCTCCATGTTTTTGGGCCCTTTGTCAAAATGAAATGGTTGAATGGAAAGATACCCCTCCCCCTGGACAGGCAGAACCAATATATTCAAAACGGACATATGTCCAAACTCATATTCAGATTTAACTTAATCCCAATCAAAATACTAACAACATTCCTCACAGAACTAAATAAAACAATTCTAAAATCCATGTGGTGCCAGGAGAGACCTAGAATAGCAAAAGCAGTCCTAGACAAGAAGAGGAAAGCAGGGGGTATCACACTCCCAGATTTCGAATTATATTACAAAGCCATAATGATAGAAACAGCATGGTATGTACACAAAAACATAGACATGGATCATTGGAATAGGTTGCAGGACACAGAAGTTATCCCAGGCATGTCTTAGTTCTCGTTCTTCCTCTCTCTCTCTCTCTCTCTCTCTCTCTCTCTCTCTCTCTCTCTCTCTCGATAGTGGCAGGGGCAGGCTGACTGTGGGCCAGCAGAGAGGCAGCAAAAGGGCAGCTAAAAGGTCAATGACATACATCCGGCGCAGCTTGGCAGTTCCAGAGGAATTTCGGTCAACTAGCAAGTTATCTAATACAAATGAGCATTTTGACATAAGTTTTATAGGTGCTGTGGGCAGAGTTTCGTATATAGTCTTTGACAGGTACTTTGAGAACTAAGAAAATATTGAAAAAGAGAGAGAGAGAAACAGAGATACAGAGAAAAACAGTTTCTCATATCAAGAAAACAAAAGTAATTCAATGAAGGAAAAGTATACCATTGTACATAATGCATCTCTAACTAGCATTTACAATTACAATGTAATTTAATAATAATTAAAATTAAGCAAAGTAAGAACTCTGCTTTGAGGATGAGGTGGAGTGTGAATGTGAGTGTGTGTGTATGTGTGTGTATGTGCGTTCAGGAAAGGAAACAAAGTTAAGCTTTTATCTTGCAGGGTGGGAACTTAATAGATGACAATGAAATAGGATTATCCATCAATATGCAGAAATGCATGTATTAGGAATGGTGTACACACCAGGTCATTCATTTAAAGAGTTGAAGTGGACACCTTGGGAGGAGGAAATGTTCGAAGGGAGGCTGGGATTTCTGCTTTTCTTAACAAACCTGGAAAACTTGTGGATTCTAACCTATGCACATGTGTGTCATTGACCTTTTAAAAACTAAAGAAAAATAAGAAAAAGTAGGAAGAAGGGAGAGAAAAAGAAAAATGGAAAAGAGAGGCAAAAAGAAAAGACTAAAGGACCGTTCCTCTCAATAATGGTTATCTCAAGGTGAGGACTTGACAAGAACTTTCATTCTTCTTTTCTTTATGCTTCCTATTCGGGTCCAAATATTGACGGCCAGCATCTATTACTTTTGGTGTCATCAGAGACTAAGGACCAGTGATGACTGCCTGGCAGCCTATCCTGGCAGACATGATGCCAGGCCCTCAAAGAACCTGCTGGAGACTGAAGGGAGATGGGCAGCCAAGTGCATCTGAGGAGACCAGCATAGCTCTCAAGTGCCCACCCTGGCCTTGGATCAGCCTCCACCCCCATGGGCCAGAAGAAAGGCATCCTGGGCAAATCCAGCAAAGAACATCTGAGCAAGGCCCGGAGGTCCCCACTTCAAAGCCTGGCGCTAATGCCTCCCGACAAGCGTGGCCGAGCCTCGGGGTGTTCCCTCGCAGGCTGACAGCGTCTGTTCCCAGACAAAGCCACCAGAGCAAGGCGGTGTGAGGCCAGGGGCACGCTGTGACCAAGCCTCTCGGCCTGGTGGGGAAATGTGATTTCACAGCCAGGCCGACGGCCAACCATTCATGCCCATCCAGAGTTGGGACCACTTTGTGCTGGCTGGTCATGGGGTGTCTCCTGCAAGATCTCTCTCCCTTTCCTTTTCCTACCATGGTGGCCCTTCAGGCCCTGCTTTGACCATACCTCTAGGCCTATCCACCAGGTGTCAAGTCGCTTTTGTCAGAGAGAGAGAGAGAGAGAGAGAGAGAGAGAGAGAGACTAGAGGGTGGAAAGGAAGTATGGGCTTGCAGCCAACCAAAATCCTGCTCTGGCACTTACTTTAACTTCATGATATTAAGCAAGTTATTTTAATCCTTGTTCCTTCATCTCTCTCATCTGAAAATGGCGATTGTATCTTCATTGCAGAGTTGCTGTGGGTTTCACAACTCATGCAAGAACAGAGCCCCACCTATAGCTGGGTAGCCTTGTCCGTTAGCTGTCAGGGCCTAATGATTTCCCCAAAGCAAGGTGGCTTTGAGCAGGAGCCTCTTATGTACTCACAGTTCTGTGGGTCAGTGAATCTGGCAGGGCTCACCTGAGCAGCTCTTGTGGCTACGGAGCATCAGGAAGCTGCTTCTACCAGTATCTGGCTGGGCTGGTGGCTCAACATGGCCTGGCCAGTGTGGCGGGCAGCAGTGTCAACCTGGCCTGTGATTCTTCCACAGACAGTGTGGGGTTCTAAGCAGGAATGTTCTCAGATATGAAAGAAGATGCCTGAAAGCTCTTAGGCTCTAAGATTCAGCTTGGAAGTCAAAAGATTTCACTTCCAGAACATTCTATTGGTCAGTATCCAAGGAGACCCATCATTTGATGAGGAAAGAAGCAGAGTTTGTAGCCATCTTTAATTCAGCACAGTAGATGCCATCATTCTTACTGCTCACCCTTCCTTACCTAGACTGCAGGGGCTACTTAAACTATGTCATAACATGACGTAGGATCAACACTCATTTGTTCATTTAGTCATTCAACAGCTACTATTTATTGAGCACTTACCATGTGGTTGGAACTAGAGATCATTCAGTGAGCAAAAAAAAAAAAACCATAGTTCTATCCTTCCTGGGAAGACAGAGACTTGGAACCACCAGTCAGTCACAGGAAAGCACGACAGAAATTGTACAGGAATCTCAGAAGACGGAGAGAGAGAACTGCTTGGGTGGGAGGTGAGGGCAGGGTACCTATGCAGAGTCTTGAGGAGATGAGGAAGCTGGCCAGGCACAGAGGGGCCAGCAGGGTGTCTGGGCCACTGTGATCAGAGCACTGATGGTGCCAGGATGGAGATGCCTACAGGGCTGGTGTGGGGACTTGGAAGCTAAGAGCCACCAATGCTCACTGAAGGGATTTGGGCAGCAGGGGACATAATTTGATTATAAACTTACAAGGAAAGCAGAGAATTGGGTTAAGAAGATGTCCCAACAAGTGCAGCATGTGAAGTGGCATCAAATGAGGCAGGTGGGGATGGGGAGGATGGGGAGCTCAACGGTGTCTTGGGGGCCTTCAGAGCCCCCGGTGTGCGTTATCGACAGGCAGGTGAGTGTGGATGCAGAAGGAAGCTCCACAATGTGAGGATTCTTGCTTTTGTGGACGGCTGCGATGTCCTTCATTTGGATGAGTGATGTGGACAGATGAACAGCACTGGGAGAATGAAGAGCACCTCAAGGAACTGGGAAGTGGAAGTTGCCTTTGGGCACTGGGCATGCTCATCTGGAAGGAGGGCTGGGCTAGAGATGCCAGTCGCCAGCTGCCAGCAGTCAGGGCAGGTCTTACTTAGTGACAAACAGCCCTCAAATGCAAGAAGCTGAGGCCAAAGGCTTGCTCCTCTCTCCAGTAATGGTCCATTGCAGTGCCTTCTTCTGTTACTTTTTTTTGTTTTGTTTTGGCGGAACCAGGGATTGAACTCAGACCCTTACGCTTGCCGGGCAAATGCTTATTCTACTGAGCCATCTCCCCAGCTCCTGCAGTGCCTTCTGAGCAGGCACCTCAGGCAGGCCTGAGTCATATTTCTCAGCTAATGACATCTCCAAGGCTCAGAAACAGGCCCAAGCATTCCTGTCCCTATTATATGCCTTAGGGGGTCTGATGCTAGTCAAAGTTGGTGCAGGCACCTGCTAGGCAGGGCCTTTAACAATGGTCAACTGACCTAAGAAAGTGGACTGGGAAAGGACAGGAGCTGGTCCCCATCAGGGCAGCCTGCCATTCCCAGGATGTACGCTGCAGGTCCTAGAGAGACGGTCTCAGTCTTTCCCTTAGTCTGCCCACGGCGCCAACTCAAGTGTCGACCTTACATACCCATGTGTCACTGAACTCTGTCCTCAGTGTGTGTGTGCATGGGGAAGACTGGAGACACCCTGAAGAAGACTGGGTCATTACGATTGGAAAAGGGACCCTGAGAAGCCTGAGCCCAGCACATGTCTGCTACCATTCTTCACCAGGTGGTGTCTGGCTTGTTTTATTAAGATACAACAAGCGCACTATCAAGGTGCAGATACTGGTGTATTCATCCAGTATAATTTTACGATTGCATCCACATACCCAGCTTAGATCAAGATACAGCAACCAGTGCCAAAAAGCCCCCCATTGTGGTTTTTCTCCAAAGGCCCCATTCCTGTCCCTCCAGCCCTATGTCCTAGCCCTGTTGCTCTTGCGCTTCTTATAGACACGATCAAGCAAGGTGAGTGCATTCCTGCCTGCCTCCCTCACCTAGCTAGATGGCTTTGTGTGCTTATGAGTAGCAGTAGTTCCTTTTTTCCTGCGGTGTTGCATTTTATTGTGTGGATATACCACAGTTTATCCACCCCTTCTTCTCCTGATGGGTATTTGTGATGCAAACTCCAGATGCTGGCAAGCTGAAACCATCCACAATAGGAGGAAGACATGCACTGAAGTAAGTGTAGAGGCCTGGTTTGCCATTCTCACCAGCATCCTGTGTCAAAGAGCCTTTACCACCCAACACTGCAGCCATTGGCACAGTGCCTGGCACAGGTGGGTGGGTGATGGGCATGCTATGGGATGAAGACGGTGCATCCATCCTCAGCCTAGACTTCTGACCTCTCCACAAGTACTAGGTGGTTTGGCTACTCTTGACAGCACAAGAATGAAGTCAATCCCTCGAAAGCAGGGACTGGTCTGTAGTTGGCATGGGACCCCCAGGAAAATGTGTAGAATGGATGGGACTGAGTTCAGCCAACACAGGATGCACCCAGGATGGTGGGAGGACAGTGAGAGGGACAGGGCTTCCAAGCTCCCAGAGCCCTGGACTAGCCTGGGCCTGAGGCCAGCTTCCAGCTTGGCAGACAGGAGTGGATGCTGCCCGTATTGTTACAATTGGCAGTGGACCGTGTCTCAGTTCCCAGGGTTTAGACCCTCGCAACCTAGACAGTCCAGAGGCCCTCCCTCAACTTCTCAGGCTGCTGGCCACCAGGCCACCGTGGTGAGAACCCCAGTGGCCTTGCTCTCTCAGCAGAAGAGATGTGGAGTCACACACCCTCCCTGACCCTGCCAGCCCCAGTTGGAACTGTTGCAAATCTCCATCTCAGCTGCAGGGACTTCAGACATAGGAGAGTAGGGCACATGAGGAGTGAACTTGGAGGGACAGTGAGTGGGAGAGCCAGCGCTGAGCATCTATCTAACCATCGGCAGCACTGAGTGCTGGTAGGATGGAGGTGGGCCTTGAGACAGGAGGCTGAGCCACATGAACCCCAGGGCTGCTGTGCACCTGCTATGTGATCTTGGACACGGCGCATCGCCTTGCTAGACCCTGTATTCTTTCTTTGGAAAATAAGACTGGTGACCTACAGTACTAGACTATAAGGCAGATGAAACCAGAGGAAGGCCATGAGAAGTCTGGTGTGGAGAAGGGGCCGGCGATTCTCTTGTCCTTCCTGACTTTGCATCTCAGACCACGAGAAGGGAGTAAACAGAGGTGGGCACATGGATCCAGAAATCCAAGAGCAAAGTTGCTCATAGGATGAGCAAGCAGTGTGCTGGGAGTTTGCTGGGAGGGTCCTCTAGTCTTTGGGTGAGTGTCCTAAAACCTTGTCTTCCAGGAGCAGCTTGAATCATTGCTTTTTGAGAAGAGCCCCACTCCTCAAATTAAGCTGGGGATGAGAAATATAAACAGGCTTAAAGAAGCCAAGTGTGTTTCCAGGGAGCAGGGTAATCATTGTTAATAAATGAATATGTGAATCAAGTGAATGGTAAAAGCCAGATAAATGAGGAAATTGGAGAGTAATAGAAGTAACGTTTAACACATATCTGAGGCACAGAAAAGTAAAATCATCTATCCAAAGACAGACAAATAGCTGGGGCCAACATGCAACCCCAAGCTGCTGGCTCCTGAGCATAGCCTGACTGCCTTTGAGGAGCAAGAACTGGATGGATGAATGGAGGAGTGGACAGGCTGGCCAGCTGGCTGGACAGACAGGCAAATGGGAGGATGGATGGGAGGATGTGTGGGGAACGAAAAAATAGTGAATGAGGAGTGTCTAAACAGGAAGTAAGCTAATGCCTGGGGCCAATCACTCACTGATTCTGAGGTGTCTGCCAGGAGGGCAGAAGCCAGGAGCTAAAGTGGTGGTGACAGAGGAGCCTGGAAACCAACATCTATCCCCACCCCGCATCCCTCAGGCCATCTGCAGTTACCTGGTGCCCCATGGTTCCCAGCGCGTTTCTCCATTGCACGCCTCCCTCGGCTACACGTTTTTAACACTTCCTATGGGAGGCAAGTCTGTGTTCTGAGTCTGTGCAAATAACACACCAGCTATGTCTTCTTTTGTGTTGGAAGAGGGCAGTGCCAGGAAGAGGGAGTTGAGAACAGCTCTCAGCACCCTGAGCAGGGAGGATGTGGGAGTCCCCTCCCAAGTCCAGAAAAGTCACCTTCCCTTGCCTAGCCACAGCCTCTTTTCCAAACAGAGGAGTTCCCACACTCTCAGGGGACTGCAAAAACCCCTCCTTCTTTTCTTAATCTACCTAGTACCAGAAGCCTGGTTCTCACACACCACATACAGCAGGCAGCACACGGAAGCCCTCATGGTGTGCTCAGCCACCTGGGAGAGAACGGCTCCCTACCCTCCCTTGTGGGAAACCCTTCAGATCAGCCTCAGGGGTGACCACGGTCCCCACTGCTTCTGAAATCTACTCCCAGGACTTCAGTTCCCCATTTACCAAATAAGGAACATATTCTGTCCCACCCACCACTCCAGAGCAACTGGAACTTGTTTTTAAGGAGGAAAAACAAAATTGTTCCTGTTGTTCTAATCAATATAGAAATAAAGGAGCTTCATTTTTATGAAACATTAGTAAGTCATATTTTTATAAGTCCATGTCTTACAAGTAGCAAAACTGAGGCTCAAAGGGACAAGCACATTAACCTAATGGTCTGGCCCTGGAGTTGAGTCCCTAACATCTGGCTGGGCTAACTCTACCCTGAGCCCATCTTATACCACACTCATTCCCCCCTGCATGGTCCTGCCCCTGCTACCTAGGGGTTCCTGTCCCGAGCTTCTCACCCTCCTGTACCCCAGTGCTGTCCGTGGGGATTGGGGAAGACCCTTTCCATCCCAGAAGCCTGCCCACCCTCCTCTAAACCCTTCCTTGAATCCTTTCTCCTGCTTGGGCTTCTCTCCTTGCCCTCCCCTTGCTTCTCCCAGACCCCTGACAATTCCATAAGCCCCTGTCACTTCTTGCTCCCATTCTGCCCTTGCAGCCTGGTATCCTCCTGGCCAAAGAGGAAGGACCAGTAGGCTCCTACCCCTTCTGCTGTTACCACCCAACTTGGAACTTTCCACCTCTGCCATCCAGCCCTTGCAGTCCTTGCTGATCCCAGCAACTGGTTCCATGCTGCAGGCAACTTCCACTTGGCATAAAGGCTTCAAAATTCTCCTGGGGGGACCTACCAACTGGTAAGACTTTACAGAAGCAGATGTATAAAGTCCAGCCCAAGCTGATGCCAACAAATAAGGAAATGTATGTTCTCAAAACTCAGGAAAAACCAAGGAAGTAGTTTGGATTCAGGGGTAGCTAGATCCGGGACTTGAACTTAGCCTCTCTCCAGCTCCTCACAGAGCCTCCTCATCTCCATTCCCTGGTCATCACACACCTTGTCCAGCAGAGAGAGAGAATCCACTTCCTTAGTGTCTCAAAATGAAGCCCTGGGCTTGAGCTTCTCTGAGGTCTGGGAAGGGTTGGCAGTGTGTGCATGTGCTGACTGGCTTGGCAGAGGGTATCTATCTACCTTGAATGAGGGAGGTTGGGAGCACCATGTGACCAACTCCATCCAAAGGGCAGGGCCTCAGGTGAGCGCAGAAACACGGTTGCGGTTGATGACTGTGTCAACTTTAGAAGTTCCAGAGTTTAAGTCAGCTCGGCAATTCTAAACCCCAGTGTGGAGAGGACCCACCTCAGGTGGCCTTATGGCTGCAACAGCATGAAGGGGAAATGAGGAAGGACAGACTTGCCTCTGTTCTTCAGGGGAACTGTAGTCTTCACCTTCAGCTTGGATATCCTCTCCTGGCTTCTAGAACAGGCTCTTTGGCCTGTGCCTCGGATTCTTCAGCCTTCCGTCACAGGCCCATCAGCCTCTTGATGTAGACTTGCACCAGGCTCTGCGGTGAACTCCAGATCTTGAACTGAAACCTTCAGTCTCCAGTGCACAGACCCTGCTGCATGCTTACTCATCCAGCTCTATGGGCGACCGTCATAGGCCAATCTTGGAATTTCTTATATATTAGTACATCTTATTGATATCTGTTTCTCTAGTCAAACACTGATGGGTACAGACTCCAACATCACTCTAAGGAATCTTCGGAAGCAAATGTCCTTCACAAATCTCATACTTTGCCCCATCTGCTGAGGCAGGATCACATCTGGGATCTTATTCTGCCTCCCAAACAGAACTTCCAGCTCCCCTCTCTTGCCAGCACCTTGAAGACTCTTAGAACAGGAAGGGCCTCACCTGTCTAACAACCTCAGCAACCTCACTTACACACAGCCCCCTATGGCCTCGTCCTACTGCAAAAGCATCTCTCAGCTCAGCTCTCCCCCAAATTCCTGACATGCAACACTGAGATATGACATGGTGGGGGTTTTGAGCCACTAGATTTGTAGATAATCTGTTACACAGCCACAGACAATTGGAACCATCCCCAACAGAAATCCACACATATGTACAATACAAGATATGTACAAGAATGTTTACATTGTTTGCAAAAGCCAGAAGTTAGACACTATCTCAATTTTCATCAACAGAAAAATCCATTTTAATAATCGTGATATAGTCCTCCAGCTTGCCTTTCAGCAGCAAGAACAAATGGGTGGGAGCTACCTGCGTGGGCACGGATGGTGTCAAGACCATGGGGGCCAAATGCAAGGTGCAGAAAACTGTATGCAACTTGGGAGCATTTACAGAAAGTCTTAGATGGTGCAAAACAGTACAAGATTTTGTTTTTGAGTTCTTATCTGTACGGTAAAAATGCAACCACATGCAAGGAAATGAAGACCAGCAAGTTCACGGTGGTGGTTACATCTGCAGGGGGGCAAAGGGAGTACGGGGAGGGGGAGGGGCCATGGGAGTATCTGTATTTCCTGTTTTATTTCTTAAGAATTAAAAATAAATTCAAGAAGAGGTTCAGTTGTGACAAAGCTGAGAGACAGGAGGATCTTTCCAATACCTGCTCATCTAAAGGTCCAGAAATGCAGTGGATAGTCTTGCTTGTCAACTTGGTTGGGCTGGGCAGCACCTTAAAAATGAACACAGTGCACTTCTGGGAGTGTCTGTAGGCATTTCCAGAGATTCCTGGACCATGAGGGCTCTAACTTCATCAGCAGGTTAATCAACTGATAAGAGCATCAGTTGATGGCATTATTGGGAGGTTATGGAAACGGTGCAGGGCCTAGTCAAAGAGAGTGGATTACGGGGCATGACTTTGGAGACTTGCTGGCCACTTGCCCTCTGCATTGTCTTCTGTTCTATACTTCCTGGTCACGATAAAATAATTGGCCTTCCTCCCTGTGCCCTCCTGCTTAAGGCCATGGGGACAGCTGACCATGGACAGAAACCATAAGCTAAAGTCAGGCTTTTCAGCTGGGGAGATACTTCAGCAAACTAAGCACCTGCCTGGCAAGCACAAGGACCCAGGTTCGATCACTGGTACCACATGCCATGCTGGCCCCACCCCCGGGCACAATGAGTTGGCTACTGAAACAGGGCATGGTGGCACACGTCTATGATCCCAGCTCTGGAGAAGCTGAGACAGGAGGATCACTATGAGTCTGTGCTGCATATCAAGATGTTATACCAAATAAATAAGTTCAAGCCTTCCTCCTAGAAGCTGTTTTTCTCAGTATTGGAGCTGCTTCACTCAGTCACAGCAATGAGAAGCTAACACACCATGTGCACCCACACTTCAGCCCCAGGCACAAACCTTTGACTTGTCAGATGGTGGAGCTGTCTAGGGAGGGCCAGGAAGGAGCCTGGTTTTTCAGCAGTATCACATGCAGAGGACTCAGGCCAGCAGCTAGGAACCACCTCATGTGGACATACTTTCGTGTTTCAACCATCCTAGTGGACACCGCAGACCTGGGGTACAGAGTGTTTGCTCCACTGCTGAATTACAGTGTTCTGTGCTTTGCAGTCTGTTGGCTGTGCTCCATATTTTTTTAAGGAGATAAGGTGGGAAGGTTGTTGGCTGTAATCAGAGTGGAAGGAGATGGCGGGGGAGACACGGCAGCCCTGCCCACAATGGAACAGGGGATGGGACAGGAGGTGACCTCCTTTCTTCCTGACTAGAAGGGCCTCTCTCTCCTCTAGCTACCACTGTCCAACAAGTCTTTAACTCTTTCCATGATTTCTCCAACACTGAGCTTTTTTTGCATGTCTGGCCAGAGGACACAGTGATGAGTGTCTCTGCTTTCAATGCAGCATGGTAGCCAGAGGGCAGATGAGTCTCCTGCCTTGCATACTAGTGTTATATGGACAGGGAGGTCAAGAGGCAGCCACAGGGCCAGAGCCTTGGGACCAGGAAGAGGAGCACTGTGCAGTGTGACCAGGGGCACAGAGGAGGGACAGAGCATGTGGTGGTGACTATTGAGGACAGGTCAGGACCTTGCCTTATTTAAAAGGCTGGAGACAAGGAAGGGACAATGAGCCAGCAGTGATGTCCTGGGCTAGTGGCCCCAGCCTGGAGAGCCTTGGAATAGGGACCTTCTGCACAATTTGGCCACTGAAGTCTTGGCAGAGGCATCGTGATGTCCCCAGTAGCATGGCAGAGGTTATTGGCACTGCGCCAAGGCAAGTAGGTGGCCAGCCCCAGAGGACACTAATCACAGCTGGACACAGGAATGTGAGGCAGCTACGGAGGGCGCCCACAACTCCGAGCATAGTTTGCAACCCAGAGCTGGGAACCCCAGATGCTCACCATGTCATGGCTTAGACGTCTCAAAGAGTATCTGGGATCCCTCTGACATCTTCCCTCAACCCTATAATAGGGACTAGAGTGCTGGAGTGGGGGTGGAGAATCTCTCCACAGCCTCTGCCTCACCCGGGAGCCTTGGGGTCCTTCTGGGGGCGATGGAGTCCTTGCCTGGAGGTTGGGGTACAGAAGAAAGGAGGAAGTGAGGCTGTGTCCCTACTCCCAATCAACCAGCTTGGATGGGGTCCAGATGGACTTGTAGCTCTTCTCCTATTTAGACCTCCTCACCTTTCACCCCACCTCCAAACACAAGCACACACTCAGGAGAACACACTTGAGACCCGAGTGCACCACGAGCCTCAGGGAAGCACACACACATCCGTGCTGCTTTGTTTTGTTTTATCCCAACTTGTACCTGAAAAGCACTGACCACAGCCAACCCTCTGAGGCTTCCACAGGCCTAGATTCAACCAATCTGGAATTTAAAATATTCAGGGGGAAGTATGTGGTCTGCCCTGACCATAGGCAGACCTTCTTCTTGTCGTTGTTCCCTAAACAACACAAGGCGACAATAATATGAATGCCACTTACACTGCCCCAAGTGCCATAAGCCACTTAGAGTGACATAAAGCACTCGAGGCCACAGGTACGTTGTACACATCCAGAGGGGCAGATGTACTGGACATGCAGCTTTGAGTGTGCCTGAGATGCGAACTATATGGTGGTGAAGGGCTGGGGAGATAGCTCAGCAGCTTAAGCACCTGCCTGGCAAACGCAAGCTCCTGAGTTTGATCCCTGGTGCCAAAAAGAAAAAAAAAAATGTGTAGTGGTGACAGGTTGTATATGTAAACATAAATGGTAGACTGCAGGATTTCTCAAAGTATGGCCTCTAAACCCCTCAGCAGTCCCGAATTTTGACCCCAAGATCAAAATTGCTTTTATAATAACACCGTGACATCATTTGGCTTTTTCTTCTTATTTTTTTAGTGCAGTGGAGTTTCCTAGAGGCTACATGACATGTTCTATCACAACAGACAGAATGCAGAAGCAGATATGCAAATCCAGCTATCTTTTCCTGCACCAGATATTTAAAAGATTTGCCAAAGTGTTCAACAACACCACTTCTCACTACATTTATTTCAGAAAATATAATTGTTTTCACAACAAGTGTTATGTATGTTAACATGAAAGGGTTTGTCTTTTTAATGGATTAATAAATTGTTTTAATGTTTCCATCTTAATTCTAATATGATAAACACAGAAAACCATACTGCACATCAACAAAAGCTATTTTGGAATCTTCAATAATTTTTTAATTTTGGCAGCACTAGAGATTCAAACAAGAGACTCCTATGTGCTAGGCTTCAAAAATTAAAAATACAAAGGGGGCCTGGGGAGATAGCTCAGCAGTCTAAGTACTTGCCTGGCAAGTGCAAAGACCTGGATTCATTCCCCAGTGCCACATGCTATACTGGCCCCAAAACCCCAGGTGCACCATGCCATGCCAGCCCCAAAACCAGGCATGGTGGCATGTACCTATAATCCCAGCACTGGGGAGGCTGAGACAGGAGGATCATTACAAGTTCAAGCTGTATTGTACTGAATAAATAAGACCCTGTGCCAAATAAATAAATATTTTTTAAAATAAATAAAAGTACAAGGGATCCGACACCAAAGTGTGAGAATCACTCCTTCCTCTGTGATTCCGTGGCCTTTGGGTTCATAAGCCTACTGCTTCCAAGGAGGCCTCCATACTCCACGCATTGCCGCCTGGGCTACCCACGACTTCCAGCCGCTGTCCATCCTCATTCATGTCCCCATTAGAAGGATTTCTATGGGATACATACCCAGCAATGAGATTCCTGGCCAAAGAGCCTATGCAAACTTAATCAAAATACAGAATGTTTTCCAGACTGGCTGCACCTGTTCACACTCCTACACCTCTCCGTGCACAAAGGACTCATCCCTACACTTGCCAACACCTGGTATCCATCCCCCACCCTCTCATTTGCCAGTCTGATGGGCACAAGGTGGGAACTCCTGGTTTCGATTTGCATTACTGGTGAGCTGGGACGTTTCCACACATGTCATCTCTGTGCATGTTTTAGTCCCTTGAGCGTCATCTGAGAACTGCCTGTTTATAGCAATCATTCATTTTTCCATTGTAATTTCTGTCTTTATCTTGTTTTGTTGTTGTTGTATTTTAGGGCAGGGCCTACAGTGTGTTCAAGGTCTCACTACAAGATTGGACTCATAGTGATCCACCTGTTTACAGCCTCCCAAGAACTGGGATTACAGGCGTGCCCCACCACACCCAGTCTCAACTGTCTCAGTGCACCCCAAGGGCGAGGCCGGCACGGTAGCCCTGGGGATCAAATCCCAGCCCCTGCGGCCCTTGTGTCTGTCTTTATCTTGTTGACATAGTCTTTGGAGCAATTTTGATCAGTTCTGCTCAGAGTGGGACTAGCTGCTTAGCTGAGAACTGCTCGTTAAATCAAAGCAGTGCTGCTTTCATCAACAAATTTTCACCATCCAAACTAAAATTCTCAGCTGGCATGGTGGCACACATCTCTAATCCCAGGCCTCTGTGAGGCAGAAGGCCCACAAGTTCAAGTACAGCCGGTGCAATTTAGCGACTTGGTAAGAGCCTGTCTTAAAATAAAATAGAGGAAATGGGTGGGAAGTAGCTCAGCGCAGAGGCCTTTGGTTCAAGCCCCAGGACCAAAAATAAAACCCCTCTGAGGAGCTAAACATTGCCTGATGGTCAGTTAGCTGACTCGTGGGTGCAAGGTCCCCAACTCTTTGCAGACCAGCATTTTGAATAGTGTGGGTCTTGTCAGCTTTCTTAACCTCCTCTTTCTCTTTAATTGTTACTTCAGTGTCCTGTTATTGAGCAAATCTCTCATTCTTATATTTGTTGAACCTCTTTTGTGCTTTTTAGATCTTTGAGGTTTGTGTTTTAGATCTCATTTTAAAAAGTCTGGGGGCTGGTGAGATGGCTCAGTGGTCTAAAGCACCTACTTAGAACAAGCTTAG
>NDGM011181435.1:0-25071 GCA_002564305.1 Octomys mimax | reverse complement strand
ACCACATGCCAGCCAGCCCCGCCACCTGGTGGGCTGAGCTGGCCACACACACACACACACACAAATAAATAAAAATAAATAAAATTTAAAAGAAAGAAAAGGAAAGAATGAAGAAAAAAGTTTAAGGAGGAGATACAATCTGTAAACACGACAGGCCGCTGCAGAAACAGGAGTATGGAACAGCAAGATGGCAGCTGTGGCAGCAAAGACCATGACCACTGGCTCTTACATCCTGCCACATGCAGCCTGTTGGAGGTTATTCTGCCTAAAAGGTTCTACCTGTCCTGGATTGGGTTACACAGATACATCCTATTCTTAGGATCATCATATTTGACAAGTTATACCCCACCTTCCAGAAAGACTGCCTTTGCCTTAATCCCTTATATCAGAACCGTATCTGACCTCTAGGCTCCAGTTGCCTAGGAGCCACTGTTGGCATAAGGGACAGACTCTGTCCTCTCTAACCTCTAAAGAGTGAAGACTATGCAGAAGCAGTCTGGACCTCCTTTGGAACAGTTTCCAGCCTGGCTGCATATAACAAATGCCTAGCATAATTGTGCTACTTACAGTCACGTAATGCTCTACATGACAAATGATGCCCACACTTGTAGGTGCTTATTTTCTGGCAATTTCATTTTTATGTGTTAATTTTTAGTGTAAACAAGCTAAGGTATAAAATGTGATGCTTTGATATATGTATATGTTGCAGAATGAGTATGTTAAGCTCCTGCATATATACATTATCTCATGTCTTTTTTTCTGGTAGTGAGATGACTTAAAATCCATTATCTTGGTAATTTTCAAGTCTTGTTACTTCCTTAGGATAATTTTGTACAAATGCAATTATCTACTAAGTATGGACATTTTAAAGACTTTTAATAAATATAGACCATCTTGCCCTTGGAGTGATTTAAAAAATTAAACTCTAATGAGAAGATCTGTTTTTCTAAATTTCCCCTCAAATTAGTACAAAATATGTAGTTAAGTGCTACCTTTATAATTCTAAAATTAATATGTAAATGATTATTTAAAAATCAATTTTTAAAACAAGAACATTTTTGACAAAATTAGCTTTGTATTATTTTCAATACAAACAAGATAATATTCCATGGTGTGATGGTAATTTTTGTAGACAGTCTTTTATTAATAAAGCATTTACTTTGGATATCCAATTTCTGTATTTGCTAAGTTTTACAATAAATATTGAACATTAATTCTTGGTGAATGTTTTTTACATTATCCCCTTAATATAATTTTTAGAAGCGAGTTAAAGGTTAGATAGCCTTTGTGTGTGTATGTGTGTGTGTATATATATATATATATATATATATATATATATATATNTTTTTTTTTTTTTTCAGTACCAAGGATTGAACTCAGGACCTTGAGCTTGCCAGGCAGACACTTATTCTACAGAGCTATCTACCCAGCTCAACTTCGTATATATTTTTAAACACACACACTTCTTACCAAGTCATTTCTTGAAAAGGGTATGCTAAATTGCACTACCCCCTCCAGTGTTGGAATGTTACAAGCACACCTGACAAGAATGATTATTATTTTTAATCTTTGTTAGTTTTTAGTAAAATAATACCCTTTTCTAAATTATATTTTAAATTTATTAATGAATTTAGAGGTTTTGTGTGTTTACATTTATCTTTTGGAGAATTCCTATATCTTTTCTGGATTTTCCATAGAATTTTTTGCTATATGTAATATGAATATTTCATTAGAAATTTTAATTATTCTGTATTGTAAAGAAATAATTGAATATTATATTAGTAAGTGTTATACATTAGGGAGTCCATTTTTACATATACTTATAATATTACCCTACATTTGTGTTTGCATCATAGCTGCCTCTTTTGATGTCAAGTTCACAATGATCTTATCCCAGGATTACAAACAGATATTTCTAAGTTTTTGTCAAGTTGCTTTCCAGTTTTATTTTCTTTATTTGAATCTTGATGTCTTCTGGAATAACTGGTAACTGGTAAGCTGTAAAATCATAACTTTTTCTGTCCAAATCCAACCAGTTGCCCCAGCGTCATTTGCTATATAATTCATTATTCACGGTTGCATTACTGTTAACATAGGCTAGGCTTCATTTCATTAGGCTGTTTCCGAAATGCAAACTGTTGTTTGCTGTGCTGTTATTGCTATGTGCAGTGGTAAAGTGTGGGCTAAATTACTGCATTTCAATGTGCATTGGAGCCTGTGCTCCTTCATCTTCCTTCTGAACATTTCTTCTTTATCTTCCTGTGTGATTCCAGCACAAATCAATTTTTTTAAATAAAAAAGTAAAAAATAACCTTATTTTATTTTTGGTAAGAGTTATGGAAAATTTATACATTAATTAAATCTTTGCAATAGCATACACTTACAGCTACCATTGCTCCAAAATTTAGTCAAGTTTTACAGTTTTTTCAGGCATTACTAACATCATGTATTTTTTAAGTCACAGTGTTTGTTGCATATTATCAATGTAACATTTACTTAGTCATCCCAATTTATTAGTAAAACAGCTCTTACTTTTATAACTGTTACTAATCTTTGACCTTATTACTGAGCATCCATAATCACTCTAATGTTCCTATCTGATATTTTTAGCTTCTACTAGGAAAGAAATCATATTTACAAAATATGATAATTTTGACCTTTCTATTTTATTATTATAATTTTCTCTTTGTGACATTAACTAGAAGTAGAATCTAGAACATAAAAACTAATTACAGTGTGTAAACCTTTATTTCTTTCTAAATTTAGTGGGAATGCTTCAAAACATGAACATTGTTTCCTTTTCTTTTTAGAGGAAAAGGGTGCCAGGGATTGAACCGAGGGCCTCATGTCTGCTAAGTATGTACTCTACCAATGACTTACATCCTCAGTCCCATATAGTATTTCTTACAGATTACAGATAAATATTCCTTATCTTTTTAATTTCTTTTTTCAATTTTCATTAGGGAAGGATCTACGGGATGTCCAGGGTCTCACTACTAGATTGGATTCGTAGTGATCCACCTGTTTATAGCCTCCCAAGAGCTAGGATTACAGGTGCGCACCACCACATCCAGTCTCAATCGCCGTCTCAGCGCACCTCGGGGGTGCGCCGGCACAACAGGCCTGGGGACCAAACCCCGACGCCTGAGCCTGCTGGCAGGCACTTTAATCCGCTGAGCTATTCGGCCGGCCCATTCCTTATCATATAAAATAATTACTTTTCAGTTACGAATTTTCCTAGAATAACTTTGTTTGTCCTAGTTAGGAATAAATGTCAATGTTTATCAAGTGCCTTTCAAGCATCTAGTGGGGTGTTCATGCGTTAACACGTAATATAATGATTTGTTAATTCTTTGAACTGTTTTTTTCATCTCGTTTGAATTAATTTCTGCTCTAATCTTTATGATCTCTTCTTTGAGTTTTCGGTTTGGTTTTTTCTTTCTTTTCTAGATGTTGGAGGTGCAACATTAGAGTGTTTATTTGGTCCTGTTCTGTTTTCCTAATGTGTGAGTTCACAGCTATAAATTTCCCTCCAAGAACACATAATATAATGAATTAAATAAATATAAATATATTTTTAGTGCTAAAGTTTCCATTTACTTCTTTGAATAAATGTTACATGTGTATTAGTGTTCATGTCATTGACATGTAGTATCTAACACAACTTAAAAAAGAGGAGGGGTTTATTTAGATCCCAGGCTCAGTCCATGGGCAGCTTTCTCAAGGCAGGGCCATCATGGCCATGGAGACTATAGAGGGATAAGGCTCAGTTTATGATGAGTGGAAAGCAGAGCAGGGGACACAGCACTTCAGAGGAAAGAGAGAGCAACCAGAAGCAGACCCCAAGGTCGTAGCTCCACGCACCACCCGAAGATGCCCAGGAAGATGCTTTCCTCATCCTCTGGATCGCTTCCAAGCCAATTAAGTTGGCAAAGTAGTATAATGACCACAAAATGAGATCATGAATCTCTTTTTATAATATGCTCCAGGACAGTTTCCTAAAATTTCCTTTTTTTAATGTTACTAAAATTTCACCATTACTTCTCCTCATATGTCAACAAAGATTATGCCACCATAAGTGGAATTCATACTTATTCCATATTATTCATTCAATGAATGTTTTGAATTCATTTACATCATTTTAAATTCTCATGATTATTCTTAATGGAAGTATTATTACAACATGTTAGAAAAATATTTAGAAGAGTTACATGTCCAGGTAACAAAGTATTTCTTCACAATGGAGCAAGAATTTGTGTATATTTCTACTTAACTCCAAAGCCTGTAATTGTAATGATTTCATGTGTCCTTTATATTGAGTGGAAAGATTAGTCTGGCAATTATTTCTTAGTGCTGTATCTGTCAAATTTTATTAAGAGGATTGTGATAATCTAGTAAAACAATTGAAATGTCTTGCATCATTTAAATGTTATTACTTTTTAATAGCATAGAACTAAAAATTTTGTCATATATATTTTATTTTTCAGAAAAGCAATAACATTTCCTTGATTTTATATATTTTATTATGTCTTTATATATCAATTATGTTTTCCCCACTTTAGCTTAAGAATATTTTTAGTTTCTGGATTAAGGACTTATTTCATTTCTTCTCTAAGATAATGACAAGACTACAAAGCTTGTACTTCTCTCTCTCTTATTTCCTGTGTACTGCTGAAATAGCCATACTGAATTTGTCAGTTGTTCTTCACTCTAATAAAAAATGCTGTCACATACTACAAATAAAAGGGTTTTGTTCAGTTCATAGTTCTGAAAAGCTGAAGTCCAAATGGCCTTATGTAAGCTCTGGGCTGGGACGTAATAGTGGGACAAGATTACATCTTGAATGAGAAAGCAGAGAGAGAGAAAGTGATTTGGACTTACTTTTTCACAGCCTTCTTAGGGTAAGAACTACCTTAAGCCCTAGTGACCTAGGACTGTCCCGTAATACCCACCTCTTTTTTGTTGTTGTTCTGGAAATAGAACTCTCGACCTTGGCTTGCTAGGCAGTTGCTTAGCCCACTGAGCTATCTCCCTGGCCCGAAGACCCTCCTCTTAAAGGTGTCACCTCCTATCAATGGCACAACTCGGAGGACCAGACCTTTAACTCACAGACTTGTGGGGACACACAAACCACATCTAGACCATAATATCTACCAGTGTAACATGGACAGATCCTACCCAGCAAAAGAAAATAAAACAGTGACATGTCACACACTGAAAATATGTAAGAAACTCAGCCATCCTTTGAGGATATGGCAGTGGAGGAATTTGGGGGATGGGTGGTGTCTTAGTTACTGTTTACTCCTTTCTGGGACAAATAACTGACACTCGGAATGAAGGAAGGAAAGGTTTATGTAGCTCACAGTTTGTGGAGGTTTCAGTTCATACTGTGCTGACTACAAGGCAAATGGCAGCGGTTCATGGCAGCAGAAAACAATGAAGAGCAGAGGAGGAGCAGTAGCTGTGGGGTCCATCAAGCCTCTCTCTTCCTTCTACACTGACAGTGAAGACTGACTTCTCCAAGGAAGTGGGGCAGGGCGGCCAGAGAGCCTTCCTTAACCTTTGTATACACCTTTCATGCTGAGTCACTCTGGGGTGGCCCATTTCCCCAGGGTGGAACCAATCTCACCCCAGATTGGGCCTTGCTGGGCTGCAGGGTGGGGTAGGTTCCCATGCCATAAGTTGATTCAGCCAAGTTGACACAATTCATCAACTACCACAGGTGGTGAGTAGGACAGAAAGCCCAGTAAAAGGAAGAAGACTTCTGTCCTATTCCCCTCACCTCCATTAATACAAGTCACAGAGTTAATTAATTAAATCAGGACATAAATGTGCTCTGATCAGGCTATTATAACTACTAGTAGATCTTCTACTATAAGGCAATAAATAATGCAAACAATTAGAAAATTTAACTCCAAAATAGAAATTTTTAACAATCATATTAGTATACTTTAAAGGTAAGAATATAATCTTAAAAATTTGGGATAAAAAATAATCTCATGAATTTCAAAAGATATTGTTAAAGTAAATGAGAATTTCAGCTGAGGTAGTAGATATTGAGCAATGAAACAAAACAGAAAAGCACACTTGAACACACACACACACACACAATAAAATTGTGGACCCCTTTAGACAGTTTCTCCAAGGAGATAACACTTTTCTCTTTGTCATCAAGTTTAAAGATCCAATTTGTTGAGCCACTGAGACAGTAACACATTTGACCTGTGTCCCATGTGAGCCAGAGATGGCTGAGCCTGCAGTGGCCCACGGACTCCTCTTCTCTCCAGATGGCCAGGCCCTGCACAGAGCTGCTCCTTCCCCTCAGGCCTCAGCCTGACTCTGATGTTCACACAGTGAGAGACAGATCATTCTTTCCTTTCACAAGCACCAGCGCCGTGGGCTTGCTTGTGATGGCAACAGGGTGGTCTATGCTGACTGACTAAATAAGCTTGAGTAGTGATCTGCGGATTCCGAGCAAAACAGATGCAAAAATTTAAACACAAAGGATGAAAAAAAATATGTAAGGTGGACTCAGTGAATCCAAACAGAGACAAATATGTTCAAAAGTATATTTTGATTGAACTGGACATACACAAATGGGGGAGGGTTAATCATAGTAGCAAAGCTTTCTTTATGATGTTCAGTGTTTTCTTTTCTGGATTGTCACCATCCTTTGTCTCCTAACTTGTTCTTGAGCACAAGGAGATTTCTTCTTATAATTCTTTTAGAAATTGTCTTTTTTAAACTTAATTTAAAAAATAGTATTTATTATTATTTTCTTTGTATTTATTTATTATTGGATATAGGGTTTTACTATGCAGTTCAGACATGTAGCGATCCTCCTGTCTCAACTTCCTCAGCACTGAGACTATAAGAGTGTACCACCATGCCCGGTTTAGGGGCGAGCACAGCATGCCCAGTGCTCTGAGGTCAGCACAGCAAGTGGTACAAGGATCAAACTCTCTGTGCTTGCCAGACAGGTGCTTAGACTACTGAGCTATTTCTTCAGGCCAAAAATAATAACAACAATAATTATTTATTATTATACTATTACTAATAATAATTATTAGCATTAGTATTTACTAATTTAGTTTTTACTACTACTACTACTACTACTACTACTACTACTTCTACTACTACTACTAGAGACAGAGTCTCACTATGTAGCTCAGGCTAGCCTTAATGTCACAATGCAGCCCAGGCTGGCTTTAAATTTGTGGCAAGCCTCCTGCCTCAGCCTCTGTGGTGCTAGGATTACTGACATTCATCACCATGCCTGGTCTAAAGGAAAATTTTAAATATTTATGTTTACAATATTTACCCAACTCAATCTCCAATTGATAATCTGAGTTTTAGCCTTCTAATTATGTAAGATTCTCAAACATTGGTGTGATTTTTTAATCCACTGATGGGCTTATTAATAACAAAAATTCATGGAGCTTATCCCTTATAACTTAGTTGACATATATAGGATCTAGAAATTTATAGTTTTAATAAAACCTCAGAAAGTTTTAACTCTTTGTAGACAACTGTCAACTGTTAGAAAACTTTGCTTCTATGTGGCTCCAAATGTCTCACTAGTATTTTTTTTTCTTTTCTTCAAGAGAGGATAACATATGACAACAATACAACCAGAATTTCACCTTAATCTCAGTCAGTCAAATCCTCAACATTAAAAAAGACAACAAGCTTTAGATCAACAAAAATTAAGCTCTACAAGGGCAGGAGCCTTTATTTCTTGTTCCATTCTAGTCTTCACTGTTTAGAACAATGAATAATATAAATCGATTACTGTTGAAAGATTCCTTGATAAAGGGAAATTACTATTTTCAAGATAATTTTGAAAAGTGCCTTAAGAAAATTCATCCTCAGTGGTCCTGAATTCTTGGATATTTAGAAGACCAAAGCCCTTTGTGATTGCTTGATAAATCCCCTGAACTTCAGAGTCTGTGGTTATGTTGTTCTATTATTACGACAGAAGAATATATCTGCATATTCAGTATATCCTCAGTAATTTAGAACAAGACAATTATCTTCCTTCTTGGTGGATGGATTCTGGACTCAGGATGGAAAATTGGTAGATTCCTAGTGTATTCATTTTCAACAGGAAACCAGAAAGCTCCCATAGGAGTTATAGGCACCATATTATTTCTTTAAGAGACTTAAGAGTGATGCACTACATTTCTTGACCCATACTCAAGTTGAAAAGAGATTACTTGGTTAAATTCAAGGTTAAAGGGCATAGATTCTCTGGAGGTTGGGATGAGAGAGAAGAAAAGAATATTTTCTAAAGAGGCAAAATATCACACTGTATCATTCTACTCGTGATGGTAGAAACATGAAAAATGGCTTAAATTTGTTAAGCAGTACATTTATAAGAAGAGGCTCTGATTTCTAATATTGGAAATTATTTGACTTACAAAGCTATCTTTGCTTTAAATGATCCAAGAAAATATATAATGAATATTTTGCAAGATTGGTGAAGGATTGGAAATTAAGGCATGTCTACAGAATTGAAGATTATTAGTAATTACAAATACTTTTATATTTCAAATGTCTTAATGAATTGAATACTTTGTGTATAACAGTGCTTGAACTTGGACTTTCTTTAATATGATATTGACAAAAGGGACACTGATTGAAAAGAAAACTTGGAGAAGTTTGTCATAAGTGACTTTTATCAGATTGATATAAAGACCATCTGTTCCAGTTTTTTGTAGGTTTTTTTTTATCATGAATAAGTGCTGGATTTTATCAAAAGCTTTTTCTACCTCTATTGAGATGATCATGTAATTATTGTCTCTGGCCCTGTTGATATGGTATATTACATTTATTGATTTACATAGGTTGAACCATCTTTTCATTCCTGGGACAAATCCCACTTGGTCATGTTGCATAATCTTTATGATTTGTTGAATTCTGCTTGCTAGTATTTTATTGATGATTTTGTATTCATGCTCACTAGAGAGATTAGCCTGTAGTTCTCTTTTTGGTTATATCTTTCTCTGGTTTTGTTATCAGAATAATGCTTTCAACCAGGAATGAATTATTGCTTCTTTTTCAATTTCACTAAAGAGTTCAAAGAGTATGGGCATTACATCTTTAAATTTCTTGAGTAATTCAGCAATTAATCTATCAGGATTTGGGTTTTATTTTGCTGGGAAATTTTTAATTACATTTTTAATATCATGATAGATATTGGGTTATTGAGAAATTTTCTGTCTTCTTGGCCCAGCTTTGTAATTCATACATATGTATGTATCTATCCAACTTTTCTGTATTTTCCATCTTATGAGAGTAAACATTTTCAAAGTAGATATTGATAATTTGAATTTCCACAGGATCTGTAGTGACTTCACCATTTATCATTCCTAAATGCATGAATTTGAGTCTTTTTTCCCCCCATTTTTGAGAAGTTTGGCTGTGTTTGTCAAATTTATTTATTCTTTCAAATAACCATTTCTTCAATTCATTAGTTATTTGGATTTTTTTATTGGTTTCTATTGTGTTGATTTCTGATCTGATATTTATAATTTCCTCCTTTCAGAGGGTTTTGGGTTTGTCTTACTTTTGTTTTTCAAGAAGATTAGGGCATGACATCAGGTTACTTATTTGTGCTCCTTACATTTTCCTGATGTGAGAATGCACCACATTTCCCTCTTCAGACTGCTTTTATTGCATCCCATAAGCTCTTGTATATTGTACCTGCATTCTCATTTAGTTGTAGATATTGTTTAATTTCTTCCTTTATTTCATCTGTGATACATTAGTTGTTTAGGAGAATATTATTTACTTTCTATGTGTTTGTGGAGATTGTGGTTTCCTTTGCCATTAATTTCTTTCTTTTTTTATTTATGTATTTGGTACAGGGTCTCACTACACAGCTTGAACTCATAATGATCCTCTTGTTTTCGGCCTCCCCAGCCCTGGTATTACAGGCATGTGCCACCATGCCCAGACTCAGTTGCTGGCTCAGTGCACCCCAAGGGCGGGGCTGGTGGGGCACGCAGGACCAGGGATCTAACCCTGGTCCCTGTGTTTGCCAAAGCAGCCGCTTAGTCCACTGAGCTATCTTGCTGGACCTGACATTAATTTCTAATTTCATTGTACCATGGTTAGATAAGATGCATGGGTTAATTTCAGTTTCTTTCCATTTACTTAAGTATGTTCTGTGGGCTCATATATCATCCATTTTAGAGAACTTTCCATGTGCAGCTAAGGCGAATGTGTATTCTGATAATGTTGAGTGGAACAATTTGAAAACTTCTACTAAGTATATTTGTTCACAGGTTTGGTTCAGGTCTGTTATTTATTTGCTGAATTTTTATCTAGTTAATCTGTCTTTGAGATACTGAGGTCTCCCATTACAATTGTTACTGTTTATTTGATTTTTCATGTCTATTAATAACTGTCTTATGTATTTGGTGCTCCCATATTTGGTGCATATACATTTATGATCATTATTTCTTCCCCTTGAAGTTTTCCCTAACAAGAATTTAGTGACTTTGTTTATCCCTTTTTATCATTCTTGGTTTGAAGTTGATATTGTCTGCAAATAGAATAGCTAACCCAGCTTTTTTCTAGTTTCCTATTCTATTTTTTCCACCCTTTGATTTTCAGTCTATGAACTTTTTTTGCATTAAATATATTTCTTGTTAAAAGCCTATTGCTGGATCTTGTTTCTTGATCCACTCTGTTACTCTGTTTCTTTTGATTAGTGAATTGAGGACATTTACATTGATAGTTATAATTCATATGCATTGGTTTAATGTGATCATTGTATTTTCCTGCTGTTGTTTCTCTACTTTCTCCTGTGTTTAATTGCTTGCCCTACCTGGTGGTTTCTTTCTGTTGTTATTGTAATTGTGGTCCTTTTTATCTCTGTCTAGAATATCTTTAAATACTCTTTGTGGCATTGGTTTGGTGCTCATAAATCTCTTCATTTGTTCTGTCATGGAAGTATCTTATTTATCCATTATTGATTTTGAAAGATAGCTTTTTAGGCTATGCCAATCTGGATTGGAAATGTTTTCTTGAGGACTTGAAATACTTTACTCAACTTTTCTTGACTTGATGGTTTGTGTTGGGAATTTTGCCACAATTCTGATGGACTTTCCTTTACAGATGATTGGTTTCTTTTCTGCAACTGCTTTTAATATTGTGTTCTTGTGCTGAACTTCTAAAATATGGATTATGATATGTCTTTGTGTAGTTTTATTGTAATCACAAATGTCTGGAGTTCCTTGTGCTTCATTTATTTGTATGTGACATTCCTTATCCACACTTGGGATGTTTTCTGCCTTTATTTTCTGTGAAGTTTTTTTGTGTCATTTGTGTTGTCTCCAGCTTTATCACTTATCTTAATCCATTCTGCTTTGCTTCATCTTGTAACTGTTGGATTGATTTTCATGGCATCTTTCTATTTTCAAGATATCCTTTTTTCATTATCACTTGATGCAATTCTGCTTCCAAGATCTGAAATCCTACCTTGTCTTTTGTTCAACTTGTTGCACATATTTTCAATGGAGGTTTTAATCTCTTGGATTTCTGTTTGGATCTGTTTCATGGATTCCATTTCTTTCCTATCCTGAACATTTTTCCCATCATTTTTCTAAGCTCATCTATTCTTTTATCTGAGTCTTCTTTAATATCTTTGATTTTAAGCATCATTTCTTTTTATACTGGAGAGATTATTTTCTCCATACCCTTTTCCACTTTTTTTTTCTTTTCTGCTGCTAACATTTCAGAAATTTCCAGTGTTTGATTTCAATGTCATCTATCTCCTTGATTTCTGTACTTGTCCTGAGTGGACTGAGGATCTGGAGTTGTATTTTGCTTTTGCATCTGTCATTTTCTATTTTCTCTTCTATTTTTCACTTGCCAGTTTCATATGAGATATAGCCTTATTGCTAGTATTGAGGTTTCTCTGAGGATGCCTGTTTTTCAGGAATGTCTTCTAGGTATAGGTGTTTTGTTATAGCTATCCCCAGGCCCTAGCTTTCCAATTTGTAAAGAATGCAAGGTTACTGTTTGGCTCAGCTCCTAATCCTTTGGTAGAGGGCTGTGGTGATGACTATAACCTCATTCAGTCAGTGTTATCATATAGGGGAAAAACTATAACAGGTATGACATCGTGACTGAAGTAGTACAGTTAATCATAACACTAATTTCAAGGAAAGCTTAACTACTGATGAGCTATGGTAATCACTAACTTGTTACCTCTGACCACAGGAACAGACTATAAAATTATATAATAAAATAAAGCATATTTTGTGTACTTTTATGCAGTGGTTTCCTCCTTAGTTGGGCAATTTTACTCTTCTTTGGGGGGGTCAGAGTAATTAAGATGGGGAGGGGATAGGCTTAATCGATGAGTACTTCCTTTGCTTCTGACACACAACACATGACACAAAATAAAGAAGGAAAGATTTAATTTGGCTCACAGTTTCAGTCCATGGTCAGGCAGTTCTAAATCAAAAAGGGTGAAAGGCCTTGGTCAAAGCAAGCTGCTTTTGTCATGGTATCCAGGAAGCAAAGAGAAAAAGGAGGACCCAGGGGGGCAGTTACAGTCTTCTTGGCAGTAACCCCAGGGACCCACCTTTAATCAAGACCCAACTCCTAAAGTCAGTTATAGAGATCACCAAACAAAGATTTGGGGGCTATTTAGATCTAAACCATACTAAGGCTCCTTACTATGAGAACAAAATTAGGGAAACAAATTTAGGCGATGTCATTAGAATGAGTTCTGATCCAGTTAGAATGGTATTCTTAAAAGGAGGGAAAATTTGGATTTAGAGAACAGCAAGTACAGAGGGAATATGATGTACAGACCCCTAAAGAACATCATCAATTAGACAAACAATGCATAAAGTTCCAAGAGCTAGTTGTTCTCTTTGTATCTCTCAGAAGAAATCAAGCCTGCTTTCCTGTTTAAGCTACCAAATTTATGGTACTTTGAGCAACTCCAGGAAACTATTATATGATCATCAGTAAGAAAGTTTGTACTATACCTTTTTTTTTTCTGTTTTGGTTTTGAAACTCAAACACACCATAGGCAGCTATATTCTCAGGTCCTCTTAATTACTACCCTTAAAGTCTAAGGACAAGACTTCCCACTGGAATATGTTTTAATTGTGTTTCATTTTATGTGTTGGGTTTTCATTTAAGTTTTTAAATGAATGAATTCTTAAGTAGTTAATTTTATGTTTAATTTGGCAATCTGCCTTGCTAACAAATCTGGCCAAGTCTCTCTCTCCCTCTCCCTCTCCCTCTCCTTCTCCTCCCTAGTATTGAGGTTTCTCTGAGGATGCCTATTTTTCAGGAATGTCTTCTAGGTATAGGTGTTTTGTTATAGCTATCCTCAGGCCCTAGCTTTCCAATTTGTAAAGAATGCAAGGTTACTGTTTGGCTCAGCTCCTAATCTTTTGGTAGAGGGCTGTGGCTCCCTCTCCCTCTCCCTCTTTCATTGCCCCCTATCCCAGAAGGTACAACAGTAAAACCTTCATTCATTGGAAGGTCTAGTAGTAAAAGTTACCTCAAGAGCCACTTAAAGCCATGTTCTTTAGATAATCTAGAGATCACAAAGACTAATTAGAGTTAGAAAGCCTTTTCACATTCAATTTCTTCACTTTTAATCCATCTGTGTTTCCAAAATCCAAAAACAAAATGTGTATTACCACTTCCATTAGTGGAGTTGAATCTGCTGATCTGCTGAAGGTCATTTCTGTTTCTGTGACCATGAAAAGAAAGAAGACAAACTGAAGATTTTGCCTCTTGAAGATGTTGAATACAGCTACTTCCAGCTGTGGAGCAGACAGGCACCTGCAGGTGAATACTACAAGCTTCTCCTGGACGTGGCACATGTCCACTTACATCTGCCATTCACACTCTTCTTTTTCTTTTAGGTGACTGAGCTCTCTGTGTGAGATTTGGATGCTAACCTCACAAGATCTTCTGAGCCTGAGGGACATGGTCTGGAAGGATGATGCTTTGAGCAGATCCCTCCAAATGCCATGCTGGATTCCAGTATGATCCCAGCACCACATATTTCTGTGGATCAGACTGTCAATGAGACCAGAGAACAGGCCTCCTCCAAGGGTTGAATTTCCTTTAAACTTACACAGAGAATTTCTCTCTCAATCAAGGCCGGTGCAGTGCCTGTGAGTGGAATGGACATGTGCTGGTGACTGAATCAACATGCTTATAATTTTGATTTTTCTGACTTGAAAAATTATAAATCAGAAATGTGAAAAGTTTTTGCCACTGGTTTTAGTCACACCCATTGCTGAGAAACAACAGTTATGGAGCTTTTAGAAGAATTTCTTGAAATTTAGAGCAGAGAGATATTCACATCATCTTGTTCATTTCATCATTTCTTAAAAGTAAGCTAACAACAATAGTGGTAACTTTTGAATTTTTAATTTACCAGTTACTGTTGTATGCATCTTTTCCTAAAACAAGTCTTTCAGTTCTCATAAGAACATCTTAACGTACATGTTTTGCAACTACTTTTAGAGATGAGAAAACTGAGTGAGAGTTTGAGTGAATGATCAGTCAATAAATCATAGGTGAAGTCCTTAATAAGTTAACAGGAAAGGAAAGAGTTTTATCATGGATTTCAAATGCTGGAAACTTATGTACGGTGAATATGCTGAAAGTGAATCACCCTGAGCAACAATATCCATGTGTGACTGAGAGGATCATCATCTGTGCTATAGTTTGGATCCAGGATCCCTCAAAGGCTTGTGTGTTAAAATTTGCTCCTACAGATGGTATCATAGTGAGATGGAGAACACTTTAAGAGATGGAGACTATTGAGAGGTCTTTAGGTTATAGGGGTGTGGTCATCAAAGAGGTTACTAGACAGAGTTTCCCTTTTGCTTCTTGGCTGCTATGGGCAGTTTTACTTAACTGAATTCTCCTTCAAACTATTTGCTTCACAGCAATAAGGCCAACTGATCATAGATCAAAACCTCTAAAATTTTGAGCCAAAATAAAGCTTTGTTTTTCATGATTCAATTGTCTTAGGTATTGTATTATGGTGATGAGTAGCTGACTAATACATTTCCTAAACCGTGCTTCATTGCTTAGAAAGTTGGCATGTGACTTTCCTACTTAGCACTGCAGTGTTTGTATGAGTGCATGTTTTCAAAATTCTGTTAGACTTTGTATTGAAATTGTTCCCTTAGGACTGAGTGATAGATTGCTTTCCTAGGACATATTGATGAAGAGCAACCATGTAACACATGCTGTGCTGGGCATGGAGGACATAAGGGAACCCAAGACATACAAGTTCTTTATCTTTTCTTCATGTATAATGTAGCTTGATTTTGCTTGTGCCTGCCGCCCCACCAGGGAAAATGCAGCACTAAAGAATCTAGAGAAAGAGCCCAAGAGAAAAATGGAGCTGAAAGACAAATGTACTCCTTTGCAGGCCAAGACCAAGGCCTCACAAAATCAGGGTGGGACAATGCTAAGTTCAGTGCTAGTCTGAGCTGGGTTTTTTTTTTGTTGTTGTTGTTTTTGTTTTTGTTTTTCTGCGGTACCGGGGATTGAACTCAGGACCCTGCATTTGCCAGGCAAGTGAGCTGCATTTCTTCCCCTTTTATCTTAAGCAGGACAAACAGATTCAAACAGCTCTCTATTAAGTCAAATAAAGTGATTCCATAAAAATATCGTGCTGTGGGTATTAGAGGCTTAGGGTCTGCTATGCTGAAAAATTCCCTGATTTTTCCGGAGAGCCAGTAGAATGTCCTGTTCCCATGATACAGACTATATCTGCAGCTGTAGTCATTTGCTTACATGGATACAGATGTGTGGTCTTCCTAGTTTTCTCTCCATTCTCAACTGAAATACAGTTAAAAGGTCACCCAAGGATTCTGAACAAATTGTGTGGGGATTGCAGGGAGGGAAAGTAGAGGGAGGGCTTTGTCTGTGGATTAGCTTGTTCATGCCAGAGCTAAAACACATTTTGTTTCAAGCTGAGTTTTATGAATTTGTCAATAAAACTGGGCTTGGAAAGGGCAAAGTCAGTTGCTTGGCACAAAGTCCCAATATGTTTGAGGTTCCAGCCCAATGGAGAGGCTTGCAAATACTGGTTCTCATCCCAATACTACCCCTGTTCTGGCCACCATCCAGAGGGAAGATGTTTGAACCTTTCCTTCAGCAGCCCCTGAATGAACATTGACTGCAGAAGCTCTCCTAGTATGTACCAGTGAGAGCATGAGGAAAGAGGGAGGGGAAGAAGGATGTCAGCATGGGACTCATTAATATAAAGGTTACTTCTGTGGGGCTCAGTCTGTCTGAGGACCTCTGGGAGACAGCACAGAACATACCTCAGAGTCATCTCACTGAAGAAACAAGAAAGCTGTGAGGTATGTATGTGTATCCTCACCAGCTTCAATTTGTCTTTCATAGACTCAGGCTCCCAGAGGCTCGGAATCCTCAGAACTTTTTTTTGCATACAGAGAAAGCCTGAAACAGAAAATGCAGTGCTGGCAGTAGGAAGTGGTACACACAGAGGGCATATACTTGGCCACCATCCATACTGCTATGAGCACTTGCCCAGATGGGAGAGGAAGAACAAGGGTCTGGTGAATTTACCAGATGCCATACTGTATAGTTGTGGTGGAGTTGCAAGAGCCAGGACTTAGTGGGGACAGTGCTTCCTCCTCTGACAGAGACAGATGGAAAAGCAAAGGTAGCAACAATGTTCTGAGAAAGAATGTGGCCTCAGGACTGGGAGTCTGAATTCAGATAATTCTGTAGGGCAAGAAATGCATACCGTCTACCTTAAAAATTGGAACAGCAGCCTAAAGATCTCAGGCTCTAAAAGATGTATTTTGATTCATAATATATGTTTGTGTATGTGTGTGTGTGTGTGTGTGTGTGTGTACATGCGTATATGTTTAAATTAAGTCAATTTATATAAATATAGGTTGTCCACATTAAAAATAGAGATTTCCATGTTCTACTTAAAAATCTGAAAATGCTAGGACAGATGAGACCTGAAGGGGACCTTGATTTAATTTGGCCACAGTACCAGTCACTGCCTAAATTGTTCCCCTGTCACTGATGCTGGGAGTCAGTTGTATTTACCAGTCTCTGGGCTTTCACTTTTCTTACAACCTGCTTCAATCATTTATATTCCCTGCCTAGCTGCTGTGAACAGGAGAAGGTAACTTCTGAGCTCTTTAAACTGTGTGCTTCTGAGCCACCCTCTAAGGAGCATGAACGATCAATCGATTGCCAGGAATTTTATTTTCCCTCTGCAACCCAATCCCACATCCTCTTAAGTGTTCAAACTCCTGGCTCCAGTATTGAAATCATCAAGGGACCTCTTGCTCCAGTCCCTTAACCTTATGTCCCACCTCCTCTCTCTTGTAACATCTTTCTGCACAACCTGACCCAACTGTGACATCTACTGCATGTCAGCAGAGTCACATTTTCCTGTCCCAAGCCACATGCCTGATCTTCTCATCTACATTTCATCATCCCTCTTTATATGGGGCAAACAATGAAACTGTAAGTTCATTCTCATTCCTCCTCAGTCACAACACACACCCAACACACCAGAAAATTCTCTCAGAAGCACCTCCAAAGTGTCCTCATGGTCCAAGTTCTGAGACAGCCAAATCACTTCCTAAGGTGGTGCCGAGGCCATGTCCCTGTTGGACTGTGGTCTTCCAACAGATTCCTTTTCCACCACTTTCCCTTCCCATTCTACAATCAACATGGCCAGTGTGATTCTTCTGAAACAGATGAGCTGGGGTGAATCTTTGTCCTAAGTCGCTGCAATCCACTTCATCTGCGATCACCATCAACCCACTCCAACTCCACACACCTCTTGCTTTTCCCTGAATGTGCAGACATGCTCATGCACGTGCCTGATCCTCTCACTACCAGTAATGCTGCTTATTTATGTCTGCAGCACTTACGAGCTCATCTCTTTAAAGAGTCAGATAATTTTTTTTCCTCTGACTAATGCCTTTTCTGACCATTTACTTTAACATTGTAACTTGCTATAAATCCCTAGTTTTTTCTCAATAATTTTATTACTGTAAGACACTATTTTGCTTCCTTATTCACTGATTACTGTTGGGGACAATAAATTCACAGTAGTAGTTTTATATGCTTTCTTAAGGAATGAACAGATGCTTGGGGTTATTGGTATCACCCTTTAAAGATTTTCCATTATTTTCTTGGGGTGAACTGTCCTCTCCCACCCACTAAAACTAAGCTCACTAAGACTAGGACTAAGACTAAGAAAAATGAATACTAAATATGCCCAAAGGGAAGATCCTCATTAGTTTAAAATTACCACCACCCTCTTGGTCATCTGATAGTCATCTTACAATTTTCCTCAATCAATAAATACTGAGATTATGGCTGGCTAGTGTCCTTGTGTTCTTGTGAACAACTAGCCATCCTGGACCCTCACAGTACAACTATTTTGTTTCTCTGTTTCCTTTTCTCTCTGTCTCTCTCTGTCTCCCTCTCTGTCTCTGTTTCTCTCTGTCTCTCTCTCTCCTCTCATACACACACTCTCAATATCTATCCCTGTCTCTCCATATCTCTCTCTCTCTTTCTCTCTCTCTCTCTCTTTCTCTCTCCCATGTGCCATAACTCTTGGTAGGAGGAATGAGAATGAACTCACTCATCTGCAGATTACACCATCTCTCTCTGTCTCTCTCTCCCATGTGCCATAACACTTGGTAGGAGATTGGGCTACACTGCAGGGGTCTCTGATATATTATGTGACCCTTTACAGGAAATTTGCTTGTTTTTTCCCTGATTTTGCCTGCATTCCTTAGAATGGGACCTCACCCTGACCACTTGTTCAATTTTATTGGTTAAATAAATCAGACATTGTCTTTTCGTGCCTGATTCTACACCACATGGGCAGGAAAACTTTCTTTCAATATCTGATTAAATCTAATCTATTTTCACAACATAGGTGCCTTTCTATATTTCCTAAAAATGTCAATATTCTTGGCCAGCCTGACTACTGTATTTCCTGAAGTTAAAACAATAGGTGAAAAATGATTGGAAATGATTGCACACTTATCCACAAAACTGATTGTGTGGGGATTGTGTGGTTCTCATGACAATCCAGATGAGCCTGCAGAGGTAAAGTGAGTGAACAACAATAAACAATTCTGGGTGATGAATGAGCTACGAAGCTTCTCCCTCTGCTAAGGTAACCTTTAAACTCCACTTGGCTGGAAATAAGGGACTTAAAGGTTTTTGGACAAATGGAGCCAAAGAAGTAGCAGAAAAGGACAGATACAAAATAATTAAATATTTTGGTGCTTTGTCAATATATTGGCACATAACAGACCACCCCAGTACTTAGTGCTGTTTCCCCAGAACAGTAGGTGATTGATATTGATCACAAATTTGTGAGTGACCAGCTGTATTGATCTGGGCTACTTTGGGTGTTGTCCTCCGGGTTGGGCTGTGGTGTGTCTTTGTCAGCTTAGATGAGTTACTCCAGGATGACCTCACTTTTCTTTCTTGGATATCAGTCTGCGCTTGAGTTGAGTGATGAGCCTTACAGGGCCATATGACTGTTGCCCTCCAGAATGCTAGGCTGTTACGCTTGTCCCTCTGGGGCTGCTGGCCTCCCCTGAGGGTCTGTGAGAACATACAACGTTCCTGAGTACTAGGAAAGCTTGCAAGTGGACAGTGTTACCAGATGCAGTACCTTGAGAGTTCGCCTTTTGATATTTGAATTTTTACAGAACAGTTGGGAACAGAGGTTAACTGTAGAATAAACATCTCTGCATCTCTCCAGATATATTGGCATAAATATTGAAAAGTTGTTTGAAAAAAATTAAAGACACAGTAGCTTGCTTTGCTTAGGAAGAGATTGGAATGCATTTAGATTCTTGTAGCACTTTTCAGGGTTAAGCATGGCTCTTCAAGCTCTAAGAGAGAAGCCACTAGCATCAAAACCCTCCCACTTCCTTCAGGAGTCAGAACCCAGTGGACTCTACAGGTTCTCTAGACACCAACCTGAGGTATGAAAAGGCTGCTAAGGCAATGAGGCAAATGGGAGAGACTGGAGTGGAGATGAGAGGGAAAAAGAACCATGGATGGACAGAAAAATGTCACAGAATAAAATAATTCAGTGCAGGCTAGTGAGATGAGGGCAGTAGGGTTGGAGGCAGGGTGTGTCTGGGGTTCTTTGGTTTTAAGGACTCATAGTCATATTTCATACAGTTATCAATGAAACAGAGTGATGCTGTATACAATAGCACCCAGATTATCAAATGGGATCCAATCCTAGATGGAAAAGCAGGGTTCTTCAAGACAAATTCAGGAAGATAGTTCCCTTGCTTTCCCACCCTTCATATTTTACCAGATTGCTTGATGTTAGCCATGCTGCAATTTAATTTCATTCAAAGTCAGAATGCTTCACTCTGTTTTCTTTACTCACTATTTTGGAGACAGCCTGGTTAAAACCCTCCCACTCATTAAATTGCTAGTCAAAATATTTTAGGAACCTCAAACATTCATTGTTTGCCTTATTAAAAATTAACTCAGGCAGATGGAGAAAGAATACAATGTGTGCTCCCATCTCCATCCCACTCATCATCTGTCTCTACCTTCCTTGGGCAGACCAGGGGTCTCATGACTTCACTTTGCAAGAGCATGAAGCCAAGTGCAAGATCCCATCAGCTGCACTTCACAGGAATGAAGCTGAGGTCAAAATACTCTGCTCCAGGTCCCATAGGCTGGGGAACATTGCAGAACTGGTGCTGAAGTTAATTGAGTAAGGTCAATGTTTCCCTGAATGTACCACGGCAGGGTTAGAACAGGGCTTCTGTAGAGAACACTATGCTAAATTTTAATCAGCTCTTTCAATGACTGTCAAAAATCATACTTTGCCTTTCCAATTGCCTTACCCTTCTTCACACAGGAGTCCCTTACCTGTAGAGTCCTTCAGATCTGCTATCACACGTTTATTCCTATAAGAGCTCATCGAGCCTCTACTATGTACCAGACTCTCTCTCAGATACACCGGTGTAACAGGGCAGCAACACACTTCTGGCCCTCTTGGGGGCCACAGTTGTGCAGGGACATGAATGCTCAGAGTATACTGCCCCAATCAATGCAAATCCTATGATGCTGGAACATGAAGGGTCACCTGGCACAGCCTAAGTTATTAAGGCATCCATATTTGGGACCAGTTTCTGTTTCTTATTTCTAGAATTTTTATTCCAAATGTAGGTAGGAGCTCTTGGAAAGGAGTCTGACTTCCTATAGTGAGGACTGAGAAAGCTGCTGAGCTGCTGTGTGCCAGGGTCTATCTTGAACATGCCACTCCTGAAAGTGGGTCACAGCCCAGATACTTGAAGTGAACCATTTTGCAGGGAAGTCAATCCTAGAAAGGGGCAAGTGACCAAGAGTGCCACTTTATTTTTTGTACTGCAATATAGAAGGAGAGCACTGTTTAAGTGTCAGTGTTATGTCAGACACTCCATGCAACAACTCCACAGACTGGATATAAGTGGATCCTTCCAACAATGCTCTGAAGAGATTGTAATCACCTTATGCATATAGAAATTGAGACAGAGAGGAATTTGCTAACTTACTCAAGGCCATATTGTCAACATATGACTGCATGAAGGAGGGGGGAATTTATGCATTTTAACAGAGCCAAGAGAGGATAAATTCATAGCAAACCAAGACCCAGTAGAAAAGAGGCCAAAATACTTAGTTTCTAAAACAGGAGCCTGTGGCTAAAATGGGTAGGTGGTGAGAAGGAATTCTGATCTTGTAATGATAGAGGAAGGGTATAGGAGAAATGTTATAACTCTCAACCTGCTGAATGACAGATATTTTGAGTTCTTGTCCCCTAAAATAAAGCTGATACATTCTAAGGAAAAATGGAGGTTAAGAGTAAGACATATTTATTGAGAGGGAGAGATACAATTTCTGAGATGCAGAAAGGTGTCCAGCATGGCTTGTTGGGAGTCCGATTTTCAGTGGACGTTTTGTAGAGTATAACTGTATGGGTACAACATGACGTTATGATCAACTAATGAGATTGTGAGTACAGACACTTTAGGTAACATTGACCCAATGAGGAGGCAAGTCACAGAGCAAGAGTTCATGGAAGGAACCAAGAAGTTTTCAGGAAGGGATGAGTCCAAGGGTCTTGGACACCCACTGAGGTGACTGATGTCTATCTAGCTTTTGTTAAACCAGGTTTTGTCACTTAGGCCTGGTCATTTCATCTTTACCTTGAGGCTTGTCCTCCAGCCATATGGGTACATAGAGTTGCGCCTTTGACCACAGTTGTACTGAGTTTTTTACTTTTGGACTAACTCTCTTGAGGGCTTAGCCCTATAATATTTCTACCTAACTTAGCTGTCTACAGTAGTAAGTATGAACAAAGTAGCAGGAGCCCTGCAGTATGAAGTAAAAGTGCTCCAAGCCTGGCCCAGTGTCTGTAAAGAAACAAAGAGGCTTCAAAATTTATCATAGCCAATTATCTCTGAAACCCAGTTTGAACTTCTCATCCTGGCATGGGAACAAGTTGAAGTAATGACAATAGCCAGTACCTAACCTTGTAAGGTAGAGGCTCTGCATATCCTTCCAGATTATTGCCCTGGTTCATCAATTTCCTGATCATCAGGGTGTCTTTCTGTAAAATGAATCCCACAGTCAGGACTCTGTGGATGGGAGAGGAGAATCAAGTCTGTGCTTTGCCAGAATGACTTCCATTAGGGTCCCTTGGATTTTTACTCACTGTGACCCAGAATGAGATTTCCTTATCCATCTGGACTTTTAAAATACCTGTCATCTTCTTCAACAATCCTGTCACAGATCTTTAATCATGATGTCTAGCAGAAGCAACATTTTTCAGTGGTGGACCATTACCCATAGAAGATGAGAAACAGTGGGTCTGGGGGTCTGTGCCTCATGCAGTGGCAGATAAGCACAACAATACAGAGGAAGAGAGTGAGAATAGGTCCATTTCCATGACCCTGAAGTAAGTGGACACATTCTTATCTCATATGCCACATGCTAGTTCTTTGTCTTTTCTATTCTTTGTCTATGTGGCCATCAAGAACCTAAACCTCCTTTTGAGAGGCCTGCAGGGGCTTCCTACATGCAGAGAATATGATCTCAATCCAAGAATGCCCTTCAAGATTGTCTTCAAATATGGCTTTTTGTCTGTCAGCTAATGTTTTAAATCTCAATCTGTTTTCCCAGCTCCAACCCCCTCCAATTTCCTCGCTTTCCCTCTGCTGCAGTCACTTTCAGATTCTCACTTACTGCTGAATGCATCCTTCAGGCCTCCACCCATTTCTCATTGTTCCCATTATCTTGAGTTCTTGAAAGGTCCTACAAATTGCCATTTCTTGTACTTTTCTTCCTTTAGAGAAGATTTTTCATGATACAAGTTTCCTTTATGCCCCATAGGAACATAGAAACTTACTGTTCTTTATGCTCATAAATCTTGGCAATAAACTTTTAGTATACCCATGTCCCAGGGTTGGCTTTTACCTCTAGGAGTTATTCCACTTAGATGTGGCATTTCTGGAGGGCAAGAACAACACCTGTTTTCTTTGTTTCTTGAACACAAGTCATGGTGTCAAACCTGCACCCAAAGACTGAGTTCATGCCTTTGAGTTGCAAACCTACAGACTGACCCTTCTCAAACAAGTGACTGGACTGAAGCCAGACAGTGGGGAGAGAGATAATGAGCTTTAGACTTATATGGACCTGGTGCAATCCCGGTGTAATCACTGGTCTCATGCTACTTATCTCCAAGAACCTCATTTCCCTCATGTGTAAAGCAGGATTATAAATACTTGATGAGAGATACTGCCAAAATCTAGATGTCTGAATGCTTGATCTGTACCCTGACACTTCCCATACAAAAGAAGGATCCTAAGACAGTTATATTTGCAGTAGAGAAATACTCAAGACACACAGCTTGATTTCCAACAAAGGATCTAACTGCAAGGGCTCCCATGGCTCCTGTACTGCAGACCTAGTTGACCTTCCTGTGAACTATTTAGCATAGTTCTCTCTGGCCAAAGACCTATACCTGAGGCAGGTTTCAGAAGCCTGGTGCACTGATACTCCTCCAAATTCCTTTCCTGAATCCCCCTTAGTCTTAACAATGAAAGGCAGACTGGCACATGTTCTGTGTTACTTTTGGGGTGGGAACAATAAGATCCATTCCAAAGAGGATTTTCTGAATTCTATCTCTATGCATTTTCAATGTGCCTTATAAAACTTCCTACAGTACTGGTTTGGCATGTTTGACTAACTCTAAGCTCTTGAATGTGTTATTTAATCTTCTCATTTCAAAACTCTTGATAGCAATGTAGTATGCATTTATATGTTTGAGGTCAGGCCCCACTTTTTAAACCAACTATTTAAATAGTAACCTAACTTTATGACCAGAATTGGGCAGATGTACAGTGAGGAAAAAAGAATATACTGATATTGGTGTTAGATTTTGCCTTCTTCTAACTGTAACACCTTGAGAAGGCTTCTTAACACCTCCAACCTTCAACTGTAAAATAGAGATGATCATATCCACCACCTACGGCTATTTGACCATCAAATAAGATAGGATGTGTGAAAATTCTATCATAGAAATTGGCACAAAATAGATGTTTTATATTCATTGCACCTTTCTTTCTTCCTTGAATGTTAACCCAACAATATTTTTTCCCCGTTTGACTCTAAGCAGTCAGTTTCTTAGGCGAGAAACTGGAAAATAAGGACTAGAAGTCCATACTAATTTATTACCTCATAATTTTCTGTCATAAAAAGGTAGAGCACTGTCAAGGGCTAGTTCCAAACTTCTGCAGAAGTGAAAATTGTATAATCCCCTGGTATTCTGGGACCTTGCAATACTACTTACTACTTAGCTTTTTGACAAACTCAAGTTTCCTCCATCAAACCTGCAGTTTTTTTCTCCAAGTCATTCAGTTATCAGCAATTAATTTCTTTTTTTGCCATTATTTTATTGATAAACAAATAGCAATGAGACAGTTTCAAATCAAATAAGTAGGACAGTTTCAATAATTAACACACTGC
>NDGM011181429.1:0-10337 GCA_002564305.1 Octomys mimax | reverse complement strand
ATAAAATTTAAAAAAAATAAAATGGATTTATTTTTTAAAAAATTGCCTGGTCATATTTTATGTGGGTGCACTTCTGGGGTTTCCCTTCAAGTCCCACTGATCTATGGTACCAACCCTTAGCCAGTACTACACTGTCTCATTTGCTGTAGGTTTATATTTCATCTCAAACAGAGAGTGGTTCCTTCTGTTTTTAGCTAACTCAGTTTCTTTGCCTTTCCAAATACGTTTTAGGATTGGTTTGTGTGTATGTGTAGAAGGCACAATAAATATGCTGTTGATGGGAACTGCATGAAATCTAGATCACCTGAAAGGAACTGAAATTTTCACTATGTTGAGTGCCGATGAACGAACACATTATCTCCCCATTTATTTAGGTCTTCTCTGATTCTTTCATTAGCATTTCTTTCATTATCAGTTTTCAGATCTCATATGTAGATGTTAGATTTGTACCTAAATCTTTTACTATTTATTCATTTATTTGGTACTAGGAATTGAACTCAGGACCTTGTGCTTGCCAGGCAGGTGCTTGTGCCACAGAGCTATATTCCTAGCCCTTTTGGGGGGGGGGAGTATCAGGAATCGAACTCAGGACCTCACATTTGCCACACAGGTGCTGTGCCACTGAGCTACGTTCCCCAGCTCTTTTCCTTTTTTAGAGGCTACTATAAACCATTGCTTTAAAGCTTTTATTTCCAATTGTGTATTGCCACTATATAAAAAATCGGTCGATTTTTTTAAAAAGGGCCCTTGTATTTGTTAAATCTGCCTGTAAGTTACAAGAGGAACTTTTGGATAGAAATCGTGATATTTTCTAGGTACCAGTTGTGTTCTCTAAAAATAGGGACAATTTTCTTTCTTTCCAAGCTGTTTCCCTCTTAATTCTTTTCCTTACCTTATAGTATTGGCTGAGATTTCTGCTATGATGTTGGGTAGGTGTGGTCTTGAGTAGACTTCCTTGCTTGGTTTCTCCATTGTTGGGAAAAGTCTCTCACTCTAAAGCACTGTGATAGCCTCAGGGTTCTTGTAGACACCTTTAACAGATCAAGGAAGTTCTAGTGGCAGTTTGCTGAGAACTTTATCATGAGTGGATGCACAGTATTGCCTTTTTCTTTTTTTGTACCAGGGATTGACCTGGTAGACAAGCACTTATGCCACCGAGCTCTCTCTCCAGCCCTCAATATTGTTAAATGCTATTTATTCATTGAAATGATTTTTCAATGGGCTATTTGATATGTTAGGATCCATTGATATTTTTTCTTTTCTTTTTTTTGCAGAACCAGGGATTGAACTCAGGCCCTTGTGCTTGCCAGGCAAGCGCTTATTCTACTGAGTTATATCCCTGGCCCCTGATTTTTTTTTAGTATTCAACTAGTCTTGAAGTATGGAGAAACTCTACGGAATGGTGGTGTGTTATCTTTTCTCTATATCATTCAACCTTATTTAGAATAATTTGTTGAGGACTTTGGTATTCATGTTTATGTAGGCTATTTGTAGTTTTTCATTTTTGTACCGTCTTGTCTAGTTTGCACCTTGAGGCAATGCTAGCTTCATGCCATGGTGGAAAGTGGTCTCTTTTGTTTTCTGGGATAGATTATGTAGCATCAGCATTGTTTCATCTGTCAATATCTGCTAGAATAAGCCAATGAAATTGCCTGGGACAGAAGATCTATTTATTTTGGGGTGGGTTTAAACTGTGAATCAAATGTATTTAATAATAAAAGGCTACTGAAGTCATTTACTGCATCTTGGGTGAACTTTGGTAGTTTGTGTTTCTTAAGGAAATCACTTCATCTAAGGTATAAAATTCATGAAAATAATGTTCTTTTTTCATCATAGCATCCATTTAAACAATTTTGAATGTCTACAAGGTCTTGTCTTTTTGTTGTTGTGCTAGTAATGCTAAAGGGTCATTAATTTCACCGAATATTTTTGAAACATCACCTTTAGTTTTATTGATTTTTCTCTTTTGTTTTCCCATGTTCAACTCTGCTGATTTATATTCTTATCTTTATTTTCTTTCTTCTGCTTACTTTGGATTTATATTGCTCTTCATTTCCTAGTTGTTGTTNTTTTTTTTAATGTTTTTACTACAGGGTCTACAGGGTCTCATTACACAGATTGGTCTCATAGTGATCCTCCTGTTTTCAGCCTCCTAAGCGCTGGGGTTACAGGCACGTGAAATCAAACTATTTGTAGTTTTTCATTTTTGTACAGTCTTGTCTAGTTTTTGCCTTGAGGCAATGCTAGCTAGCCTCATGCCATGGTGAAAAGTGGTCTCTTTTCTTTTGTATTCTGGGATAGATTATGTAGAATTGGCATTGTTTCATCTTTCAATATCTGGTAGAATAAGCCAATGAAATTATGCCCAGTCTAACTTCCTAGTTTTTAAGGAACAAATTTTTTATTGTTATTTGAAACTTACATTTTTTTTTACATAAGCATGTGATATTCTAAATTTCCTTGTAAGTACTACGTAGCTGCATATCACAAATTTTGATATATTGTATTTTCATTTTTTTACTCTTCCAAATATTTTCTGGCTTTCCTTGAGGCTTTTCTCTTCAATACATTGATTATTTCAGACTGTGTTGTAAAATGTCTAAGTCCTTAGATATATTTCTCTTACCTTCTTATTTTTAATTTGCAGTTTAATTGCATTATTGGGCAAAATTTATATGACTTGAATTCTTTCAGTCTTATTATGGCTTGTTTTATGATCCAGGACATAGTCTATATTAATGACTATTCCATGTTCACTTAAGAATAACATGTTTTCTGCTTTGGGGTAGAATTCTCGAAATGCCTATTAGTTCCATATGTCAATGGCATTGTTCAGTTCTCTGTACTTGAAAATTTTTGTTAGTTCTATTATTGAGAGAAAAGTATTGAAGTCACCAACTCTAACCTGGACTTGTGTATTTTTACTATCAATTACATCAGTTTTTACTCCTAATCTTTTCAAGCTCTGCTTTTTAGGTTGGAAAAATGTGGGGTTTTGTGTTCATGATGCATTCTTTTTTTAAAAAAAAAAATCATGATGTGGTGTCCCTTTTTTAACCCTAGAGGTTTCATTTTCTCTCAGATTTACTTTTCTGCAGTTAATATAGCTACTCAGAATCTAGTGTTTTTAATTTTAGTAATTATAATTTTTGTTTCTAGAAAGTCTATGTTTTTTAAACCTGCTTTGTTACTATTTATAGGTTTCCTCTATCATGTTTCAAACTTCACTTTTATTTCTTTACACATATTAAATATATTATTTCATATGCTTGATTACTTCAATTTTGAAGTCTATACATTTGATTCTGCTGTCTGTTACTCTTACAGGCTTCTATTCCATGTCTTGTAATTTTTTATTGCGAACTACTAATTTTCCTAGAAGCTTCATCTACAGGATACAGGATTTGAAGTTACGGCCCCACATTAATGGCGGTTGTCTCTGCCTTAGAGATAAAACTGAAGCTCAGGAAGACTTAGTGGTTGACTTGGCTCCCCAACAGGACGTGGCAGGTTGAAGACCTGACTGACCAAGCGCTCTACCTCAAGTCCATATTCTCTGCCTTGTTTAATGTGGGGAATTTCCTTACACTTACGCATCCCGCCTTAACTCCCGCCTCAATCCACTTTCAGGCTCCTCTTGTTTTGTCTTTGCTTTAGGCTTGTGTGGATAAGCTTCGGATTGCAATCCTCCTGAAGTCAGTGGGAGCTCAACGATAAGCAATATCCTGGTGGTTCCCAAGGCCCTTGTGTGCAAAGGTGTTCTTTCAAAGATAAAGGCATTTCCTCCTTCCCTGGTGTTTTCTCATGTGGTTCACTTCTTCGCTATTGGTGGATGAGGATGCTCCTGGATATCTGTGCCTACCCAGGTGCATTGCAAAGCCAGGGGAACCTTGCAGCGGATAACTGTGATAGGTCTTAGCCTGTGCCTTGTTGGGCTCCACCTCCTCCTTCCTCTCTCTCCAGGTGTCTCCAGAATCGTGACACAGTGTGGAGAATCTGTGTTCTGAAGATCACCTGGAAGTTCAGGAGAGGTTACTATCCCACAGGGCCATATTTTAAAAATGAAGGTGAGATTCACATAAAAGAAAATTAACCATTTTCAAGGGAGCAGTAGTGGCATCTGGTATATTCACAACGTTCTGCCACTACCCCTTTCTTCCTATCTTAAAGAGGAAAGAAATGAGAAACAAGTGGCTGAGCTTCCTTCCTTTCTTTCTATGGGCTGCTTAGAGATGCAGCTGCTGTTCAGACACTGGCATTTTCCCTGTGTTCAGGTGCCTCGGGCCTAGCCGCACATCTTCGTCCCTGCCTGCACCTGCTCTCACCCGGGACTAGTGTCTGGATCCCCACTCAGGCTCCGGGTCCCGGGGCAGCTGTGCAGAGGGAGCCCCTATGGGTCTTGCTGCAGAGCAGAACTCTCTGCGATGGAGCTGCCACCTGACCGTGTCTTGAGTAGCTGGTTCCAGAGGCTCTAGCTAGTGCAAGTGACACACACAGGATGATGCTGTTCCCAAGGGATGGTGCCCAAGGCCACCCCAGATGATGCTGGGCACTGGGTTGTGCTAACACCCTGGGACTGCTGGGCACAATTGGCCACAGCTCTGGTTCACTTAAGGATGCCGACATTCATCCTCTCCCAATTCTGGCAACCAGAAACCCAGAACCAAGGTGTCAGCTGGGTGGGTTCCTTCTGGAGGCTCCAAGGGAGAAGCTGTCACCTGCCTCTTTGAAGTTCAGTGGCTGCTGACAGCCTTTGTTGGTCCTCACTCTGTGGCCTCTTATCTTCTGTAAGGATGCCAGGCATTGGGTCTGGGACCACCCTTGTCCACTCTGACCCCATATTACCCTGATCACAGCTGCAAAAGCTTTCCAAATAATGTTTCTCCAGGGTCAAAGCATGAACATGTATTTTGGGTGACACAGTGGGGTCAGAGGTCATACTACTGGCTATGAGAGCAGAGCCCAGTGTCAACACCACAGCGAGTGTCCCTTTCATTCAGTCCACACCATCCCAGGTGCTTGAGGGCTGCTTCTGGCTCAAGAAGCTCAGGCAAGGAGAGAGAAACCTCCCAGACCAGAGGATTAATGAGGGGTGTGCTGACCTCTCCCAAGTGGCCTGCTCTTTTTGGGTACCCCCAGGTACTCCTAGTCAACCTCCAAAACCCGGCTCGGAAATCTACTTTCCTGAATCTCATCTCCTGGTAGGGCTGTTCCTGGTATCCACTGTGACCAGAGTAGCTCACCAGCATTCTTATGCTCCCTGGCCAGCCAGTAGCCCTACCACTCCATGGATGCTCAGGCCAATGCCCTTGTGGTGGCCCTTGAATCTCTCGTTCACCCCACATACATCCAGTCCCTCAGCAAAGCCTGTCATCATGACCTGGAACCCACACCCCGGCCAGTGCCCCACCCCCACCTCCCGCACCGTGCAGGGCCTCAGTCCCTCCTGTGCCTGCCCCACTGCTTCCTTCTTCCCTCCAGTGATTCTTCCTGCAGTCCTGGCACGGGCCTGGCACAGACATAGACCAGCCCACTTCCCTACTCAGACCCCAGAGAGGTCCGCAACCCACAGTTCAAACCCCAAGTCCTCAGCAGGATGAAAGAGAAGCCTTACTTGCCTGGTCGGTGGCCAGCCTCCTGCCTATCCTCAGGGTCTAGGGCTCTAAAACACTATTGACTCAGCCTGTCCTGCACCCGGGGCAACTGCCACCTCCTGCCTGATGCCTTCCTGGGCTGCTCTCTAGACAATGGCGGCTGCTCATCCTGGGACCTAGGAGGAGTTTTATCTCTCTTCACAGTGCTTTTCTGTATCTGATGCCAACAGTGTTCACTTAGTTACTTCGTTTACTCATCTCCTTCACCAGAAATACAAAGACAGGTGCTAGGACATGAAGACAGAGACTGCGATGATGCCTGCTTCTGGAATGTTCTTGAACTAGATTGGACCGTATCCCCACAAAACAAAATATCCAAAGTCTAGCTCTTGAGCCTCAGAGTGGGACTATGCTTGCAAATGGGGTCACTGTAGATGAGTATGATCTGATAATCTGACACCTGAATGAGTGTCCATACACCGTGGATGTTCGGTTATAGGACATGGGGAGAAGACCACACGATTATGGAGGTAGCATAACAATGTGGCCATAAGCGATGTGGTGATTCCTGGTAAGGCCGGGGCTGGCAGAGACAAAGAAGGGTCCTTGCCCAGAGCCACACCTTGATTTCAGACTTCTGGCTTCCAGAACTGGGAGCGAGGTCAGTCTCATTGCTTAAAGCCACCCAGGTGCTAGGCACGCTGTTAGGGCAGCTCCAGGGAAGCTCATACACATTCCATAGACACTGGGATAAAGGAAGGGTGATGCACAGACGGGAGGGGTGGTGTGCAGAACATGCAGCATCTCCTGCTGGTTTCCAGTGAGCCTCTGAGCAGGCCTCTCTCATGTGCTTAAATCCATGCGATGCCGTATTTGACCAGGACTCTCTGGTACACAGTAGGCCTGCAGCACTGGAATCTAGACATGTACTGCTGGTTTCCAAGGCTTGCCTACTGGCATTATGTGGCTTAAATCTCTCCCCGAGTGCAGAGGACTCTTTGGAAGGGAGCGTGGGAAGCGGTCGGCAGGGACATCTCTGGCTGCCTGCAGGCAGCGGGAAGGGTGAGGCCTCAGGGAGGGTGGCTGGGCACAGACCCACAGTGCTGCTGCAAGTCGCCTTTGCCCCAGAAAGGGACGACTGCTTTCTCTGTCCCTGGAAGGCAGCTTTTTCTCTCCCGCTGCTGCAGAAGCTGGCAGGGAATTTCCTGGAAGCCATTGTGATATTTTGGATTGTGCCTCCAGGGCCTTCTTGGAGCCCAGGACAATGGGGCGCAGCCTGCTGTACACAATGATAGCTCTGTTGCTGTTGTTAATCAAAATCAAAAGCCCTGTAGTCTTGAGAGGGACTGAGTTATCCAAAATATGTCTTCAAAATTTCCGCAGGACTCAGACCCCCAGGGAGGCTGGGGAAGGAAGTGCAGAAGCCGAGAATCAAGGGTCCCACCCAGCAAGTTGGGGCGCCTGGAAACCCCACCCCCAGGTGAACTTGATTCCTAGAAGTTCCAGGAGAGCAAAGACCTCTTTGAAAGCCGGTGGGCCCTGTGGTCGTGAGCACGTGGCCGCCAGTTGTTCCTTGCCACGCGCTGCCCTTCCAAAGCGGACGGGCCACACCCAGGGCTGGAATTAGTCAGGCATCTTTTAAATGTTTGGAGTTCAGCAAAACCCCACATCTCCTTGCCAAATTATTCTTTGTTTAATTATTAAATCCGGGTGTGTTCCAAGGGGGTTGTGATCCTGCGTGTGATACATCGCTGGTGACCTCCCCAGAGTGTTCCCGCAGCCCCCTCCCCACTCACCCCCTGTAAACAGGAAGCTGACTTGCGCCTGTGTTGAGTGAACTTGAAGCACTGAGCACCCAGCTCGGCCTACAATTCCGAACCCTGGAATTTCAAGAGGGCTCTTGAGGTGTCCAAACATCCTCTTTCCTGCTGTTGTGAGGGATCTCAGTGCGGGGTGACAGCTGGAAGGGAAAACCCAGAGCGTTGTCAGGCCAGGAAGGTTGCTCACCGGCCTAAGGAGGGCTCTGGAAGGTTGCACCAGCCTCCAGGGGCAGGTGTCTGCGATGACCTGGATTCGGGGTCCTTGCTGCCTTTGGAGCAGGGCTTTGGGGCTGTGACCTGCACAGGCGCTTACTGTGATCCCAGAGGCTTTCTGTGGGAGGCCTGCATGGGTTCCTTGGGTCTGCTTCCTCCTCCCCGGGGGCTGGAGGCTTAGCCTCCCTTCGCACCTGGGGGTGGGGGGACACCAGGCAGCAGGAGCCCTGGCTCCTAGTAGATCCCATCCTGCTTCCTTTGCCTCTGGGGCCTCCGTTTCCTCCCTGGAACCCGACGATCACTGAAGTGCAGTTGGATGGGACTGCTCTGAGAACCTAGAAGCGTGGCGCTCTGGTCCATGTGAGGCCTGGCACACTGTCTTTCCTGTCACTAGTTATGTGGGGCTGTGATTCACGAGTTAGAAATCAAGGCCTTAGGGCCGGCCAAATAGCTCAGTGGATTAAAGTGCCTGCAAGCAGGCACAGTGGCCGGGGTTTGATCCCCAGGCCTGCTGAGCAGCCCCCCCACCCACCCCGGGGCCATGCTGAGACAGCAGTTGAGACTGGGCGTGATGACGCTTTTGCGCCTGCAATCCCAGCTCTTGGGAGGCTGTAAACAGGCGGATCACTACGAGTCCGATCTATGAGTGAGACCCTGAACACCCTGTAGGTCCTTTCCTAAAATTAAAAAAAAAAAAAAAAGAAAGAAAAGAAAAGAAAAAAAAAAAACCAAGGTCCTAAAAAGCGCTTTAAGGAGATCGACAGTTCTCAGAGGCACCCTCAGAGCTAGACAGGATGCTGTGCGGTTGTCTTACTGGGGTGATGGGAGCAGATCCCTAGGACCTTCATGGGTGCAGAAGGGAGGTAGAAATTGCCCTGAAGGTCCCCCTCTGGCCACTTTGCCCTGGTGACCCATGAAGCACTTCTTCCCTTGTAGGTCCTAGCTGGGGCTTTTTTTGTTGCAGCCCTCATCGGGTGAGCATGGCACAGAGTTTCCAAGACTCCAACCCTTTGCCAAGCCTTGTGGGGCTGCAGCAGGCTGTCCTGGGTGGGAGGTAGCACTGGTGTGGTCAGCTTATCAGGAATACCGACAGTGTGGTGATAGGGTGTGAGGTCAGGGAGGAGAGGGACAAGGGATGAGACAAAGACACCCATCATGTCTGCACAGCCCTGCAGCACAGTGGTGGCATTTTTTCTGCTTGCAAGCCAAGTGGGCTGCCAGGAGTCCAGCTGGGCCACCTTGAGGGCTAGCCTATGCACCCAAGGACTCTTCCTGTAGGGCTGTGCCCCTGGGGAAATTCCCATGAAGTCACTGCCCAGAGAGCTGACCATGGGCGGCAGGACCTTCCTGCCAAGCCAGTGCCAGGGAGAGTCCGGCTCCTCCTCCCTCTGTAGCCCAGACTGGAGCAACAACAGCTGCTGGGCTCTCCAAGGCCTCTGTCCTTTTGAGGTAAGTTGCTGGATTCTAGAAGGGATGCTTGGTCCTAGGATGGGGGAGGAAGATGAAATGGAAAGGAGAAAAACATGACCCCTGGCATGCACAAGAGGCATCTCTTTCCTATTGTTTCTTGACTGTTTTCTGCCTGACAGTGGGCTGGTGCGGGGAGGCCATGGAAGGGTTACTCAGACTCAAGTCTTCCTCTGAGATTCCAGCCAGGTGATGCTCAGTGGAGACTTCTTTGCTTTTGGGACAGGGAGGTCTGTCAGGGAGGGAGGGAAGGACCTGTGTGTGTGTGTGTGTGTGTGTGTGTGTATGAAGTGCACTGAGCAGTCAGGTCTAGGCCTAAGACTTTGAATGGGTGATGCATCCATGTGGTCTGTGGCACACACCTGGCATCCCAGCTATTAGGGAGGCTAAGGCAGGAGGATTGTTTGAGCCTGGGTGGCAGAGAAAGACCCTATCTTAGAAAGAAATCTAAAAGTAGAAGTGAAGCCACTAACCCCCACAACTCGTTCCCCATCCCCAAGGCCCATCTTTTGTCCTTCCTGGCAGATGCCATGTCACTGTTGGGCATGGTGCCTTTGAAACCCCAAACTACCTAACAGGTCCTCAAGATTCGAGCCCAGCGGGCCTGCAGCTGTGAGGTGGATTCTGGCCTGTGGGGGGCGGTTCATTCCTGGGCAGCAGGTGCCTGAGGCCCACTGAGACTGGGTCAGGAGCTACCTCGGGGTCTCTAGCTTCACTCCCCACTGTTCTCTGCAGGTGGCCTATGAGTCAGGGTCAGCTGTCTCTGCTGCCACTCTGGTTGCTGGTGAAAGGGTAAGTCCAGTTCCCAAGGCCACCGCAGGCCTGCAGCCACCGCGTACCTGCCCATGCCTGGGTCCCCAGCCTCGCCCATGGGCAGGAATTTTGGTGCCTTGGAATTTCCTGTTTGAAACTGTGTCCTAGCCGATCCACTTCCTCCACCCAAACTCTCTCACTGGGTGATTGTTTTCCTGAGACCCAGCTGAGAGTGTTTTGCAGGGACCTTTCTCAACCACCATTCCTGCCCTACCCTTCCTACTGGCTCTGATCCCTGGAGAAAGGCTCCTTACTACCTTAAAGAAAGCAAACATTTATTTATTTATTTATCCACTTATTTATTTATTTATTTATTTATTTCTCCCTCCTTCCCTCTACCTCTTTTTTTTCTTTTGTGGTACTGGGAATTGAACTCAGGACCTTGAGCTTGTCAGGCAAGCACTTATTCTACTGAGCTATCTCCCCAGCC
>NDGM011181426.1:0-10610 GCA_002564305.1 Octomys mimax | reverse complement strand
GGAACAAGCTTGGCAAAGCACAGAGACCGCAGTTCGATTCCCCCAGCACCACATGCCAGCCAGCTCCACCCCCTGGTGGGCTGAGCTGGCTGCGCGCACACATGCATACACACACATAAATAAATGTTTAAAAATAAATAAAATATAATTGACTAAATGGAGAGCTATATCATACAGAATTTCAGATAAATTATTATATTCTACCTTAAAGGGGTAGAGTATAGAAGAGTGCTATGCAAAATGACTTGTTAACTTCATACTGGAAGTTAACTGAACACTGACTTACAAAGGAACTGACATAAAGGCATAGTTATATTTTTTTGCTTAGGGGTTCATAATTCTTTGTGTGTATGTGTATATGCACCTGTTATTTGATTTCACTTAAGGGCTCAGATAGATATAAATTTCAAACTGAAATTCATAAAAAGTAGCATTTTTCAGTGTAGAATCATGTCCCAGTAAATTTAGGAAACCAGCTGTAGCAGGAGAATATATCTGGACTAAAAGAAGGCTGAAAAAAATGGAAAAAAAGCTCAGTATATAAAGACAAATGTTAGAATGCTCAAACACCTGAGTTGTGTGGGTTTTTTTGTTTTTTGTTTTTGTACTGGGGATCAAACTTGGGACCTTGTGCTTGAGAATTTTCTGCACCATCTTTGTCATTTTTTGGTAACTCTAAAATTGTTCTAAAGGGCTGGCCAGATAGCTCAGGCTTAAAGTGCCTGCTTTTGGCCTTGCCCCTGGACATGCTGAGATGGGTACTGAGACTGGGCATGGTGACGTGTGCCTGTAATCCCAGCATTTGGGAGGCTGAAAAACAGGAAGTATCACTACAAATTCAATCTGTTGTAGTGAGACCCTGTAGATCCTGTACTAAATAAATTTTTAAAAAATTCTAAAATTGTTCTACTTAGATGTTGTGGCATATACCTATAAGCCTAGCACCTGGAATGCTGATACAGGGTGATTGCTGTGGAGTTTGAGGACTGCATGGACTGATGCCATAATAGGACCATGTCTCAAAAAGCCAAAATATAAAGACCAGCCAGATAGCTCAGGCCAGGTGGCTCAGCGAACTAAAGCGCCTGCTTAGTCAGAGCACAGCGGCTGGGCTTTTATCCCCAGCATGTCATGCCGCGGGCCCCGCCCCCAAGGCACACTGTGACAGTAATTGAGACTGGGCATGGTGACGGGCGCCTGTAATCCCAGCACTTTGGAGGCTGAAAACAGGAGAATCACTACAAATTCGATGTGCGTAGTGAAATCCTGTAAGACCTTGTATTAAAAAAAAAAAACAAACGCTGTGAAGAAACGAAATATAAAACCGGATCCTTGCGCTTGCCCGGCAGGTGCTTAGACCACTGAGCTATCTCCCCAGCCTGAAACAGTGAATTTTTTAATGTATCTGAAATGATAGTTTAACCTATTTGTGTTGTGCCCCATAAATATATATAACCAGTTTTTTAAAAATTAAGGTAAAACTAGATTACACAAGGTCCTGGATTTGATTCACAGAGAAAAAAAAAAAGTTCAGAAAAATCTACAATGAGATACTACTTTTGACCTACTAGAATTGATACAATAATAATAGTAGGAAGGATATAGTAAATACTATAAAATGATGCTCCAATTTTGGAAAATAATCTGATTTTCAGAAAGTTAATACTCCTAGGTATATATACCCAAGGGAAACAAAAACATGCTGTATAAAACCTTGTACATAAATGTTCATTAATGATACAGTACTAGTCAAAACTAGAAAACCCAGATGTCTGCCAGTTAATCCCTACATAAATAAAATGTTTGACATGTGTACAGTGGAATGTTGTTCAGGGGTAAAATAAATGAAGTACTGATGAATGCTACAGGCTAGCAGTCCTTGAAAATATGGTCAGTGAAAGAAGCCAATCGGAAAAGACTGCCTTGTAAGATTCTATTTTTTCAGTCCAAATTAGACAAATCCATAAAACAATAAAAAATAATCATTTTTTTCCTAGGACATGGTAGAAGATGGGAAGGAAATGATGAAAAGACTGATAAGATGAAAGATTTTTTGGGGGGTGATGAAAATAGGCAGAGGCAGGAGGATCATAAGGTTGATCCCAGATTGTCACCTTAGTCAGATTTGTCTCAGGGGTCTGGGGGTATTGTTTAATGCAAAGACCTTGTTTTTAATCCTCATGCCTCCCCCAATTAAAATTTATTGTGATGGTTATTCAAATGTGAAGGTATTAAAAAATAATTGATTTGCATACTTTAAGCCAGCCTGTCATATAGTATGTAGATTATCTCTCCTTAAGGCTGTTATAGAAACAAAGCAAGGCAATATAGTCAGCCTTGGTGCCACATGCCTGTAATCCCAACTACTCAGGAGGCACAGGCAGGAGGATGAAGAGTTTGAGCTCTGCCTGAGCAACTTAATAAGACCTTGTCTCAAAATAAAACAGTGCTGTAGCTCAGTAGTTCAATTCCCAATTCAAAGATGTGTTGTTTATAAAGAAGGTCTTTTGAAAGCATAAGTAAAGTTAGTAGTTTCCCTGTTGTTAGGGTTAGCAGTACATAAACTATACTCATTAACTCATTTGTTTAATGTACAGTCAGACTTCTTCTTTTGGCCTCTAGGTCCCTGAGCAGCAGCCCATTACATTGTGTAGTGGTGTTGAAGATACAAAACATTATGAGGAAGCCAAGAAATGTGTAGAAGAATTAGCATTGTACCTGAAACCACTCAGCAGTGCTAGAGGTAAACTGGATACACTTATCCTTGCTAAGCAGACACTAATAAAGACACTTCCATTACCACTGAAGCTGTGAGCTATATTTGAGTGCTGATGAGATTCATTTATTGTGAACCAAACCCACTTCATGCTAAGTAATATTACTACATCAAATAAAGTAGTGAATTTAGAGTTGGTGTGATGTTGGAAGCATTATTTGAATTGATGGCAAAAGTAAGTATAAGTACCCAGGTATGGAGGTGCACATCTGTAATTCCAGGCTGAGGGAGGAGGAATTTGAGGCCAGCCTGGACTATATACTGAGTTGTGTACGACCAACCTGAGCTACAGAGTGAGACCCTGTCTTTCAAAAAAAAAAAAAAAAGAGCATTAGTGTTTCACAAAGGCTTTCTGTCCTTTGTCTTTTTCTTTTCTTCTTCACCCCCCCCCACCAATTTTTATGTATTTGGTACAGGGTCTCACTACACAGCTCAGACTCGTAGTTATCCTCCTGTTTTCAGCCTCCCCAGCACTGGGATTATAGGTGTGCGCCCCCATGCCTGGACTTGCTGGCTCAGTGCGCCCTGGGGACACTGCGGCATGCAGGATAGGGATTGAAGCCTGTCCTTTGTCATATAACAGTTCTGAATAGTCTCTTACCTAGTTATACATGATGTGTTAGCAGGTGTGTTGTAATAAAAGTGGAAGTTACCATCCTTTGCCAGAAAGCACTTAATATTATAAAAGATTAGCCACTATGAAATAATATATTAGAACTGTTAGAACCTCAAGATTTGAGTTTTAAAGTAATTATTAATGTTGTCTGGCCCTTCCCCCCCCCCATAATGAAATAGTACTTGATATTGCTTTTTTTCTTCTTTTTTTGGTACCAGGGATAGACCTCAGGACTTGCCAGGCAGGTGCTTAAACCACTGAGCTATCTCCCCAACCTGAATGATAGTATTTGAATGTTTACAGCAGATAGATGTATATGTTTGTATATTTTTTTAAATTGCTATTGAGTCTTCACTTACTCTATTTATTTTTAAGTATTCTGGTAGGACCCAGAGCTGTTCACACTCACACAAGTCAATCAGCCCATCATAGGACATGCTCTTGGACTATAAAATTAACATTATAAACCTACAAGTAACTTCTTTCTTCTCTTCTAAAGGAGTGGGTCTGAATAGCACTACTCAGAGTGTTCTCAGTCGCCCAATGCAAAGGAAGCTTGTGACTCTGGTCCACTGCCAACTAGTGGAGGAAGAAGGCAGAATTCGTGCCATGAGAGCCGCTCGATCATTAGGTGAACGAACAGTTACAGAGCTCATTCTCCAGCACCAGAATCCTCAGCAACTCTCTTCCAATCTCTGGGCAGCAGTCAGAGCTAGGGGCTGTCAGTTCCTTGGACCAGGTATATAATTAAAATTCAGTATTTTATTAATAATTCTAAAAGTATAGTGTAAGAACTCCTAAGTAATGTACAAAGACTGGTTCTTCGTGAATTCTGTTGTTATCAAGTCATATCCCACTTAAAATCCTGGCTTAAAACTATTGTTAGGTTTTTTTTAGAGAAAATTTATTTTCTTTTAATAGTCTTCATTCAGAGAGAAGTTTTTAAATGAAGGTATGAATAACTTAGGTACTCATCAAATATATACATTGTAAGACCAAATTGCCAACAAAAATGGTAGCTGTTAAGTATCCTCTATTGTGTGATATCTGCAGAAATGATTCTATGTTCCTTTTCTGATAAAGTGTATTAAATTTTGGTTTTGCCTAAATTCCAGCAATGCAAGAGGAAGCTCTAAAGCTGGTTCTCCTGGCCTTAGAAGATGGTTCTGCTTTGTCAAGAAAAGTATTGGTTCTCTTTGTGGTGCAGAGGTTGGAGCCACGGTTTCCTCAAGCCTCTAAAACTAGCATTGGGCATGTTGTTCAGCTCCTTTATAGAGCCTCTTGCTTTAAGGTATGAACCCAAAATTCAACTTGAAAGGGAAAATTGCCCTCTTTCCCAAATTTGAAGTAAAACTTTGAGTTTATTAAAGTTTCCTTTGCCCCTTCAGAAAAATTAAGCAGTTTTTGGTTTTATTTTGTTTGTTGTCCTGAGGATTGAACCCAGGGCCTTATGCATGCTAGACAAATCAGCCCTTTTTAAAACTTTATTTTGATGGGCCAGGGAGATAGCTCAGCATCATAAGTGCTTACCTGGCAAATGTAAGGTCCTGAGTTTGATACCTGGTGCCAAAAAAAAAAAAAAAATCTATCTATCTATCTATATCTATAGATATAGATATATTATTTTGAAGCAGTGTCTTACCAGGTTTGCAAAGCTGACCTTCAATTTGTAATCCTCTTGCCTCAGCTTCCTGAGGCTATTCTGATTTAGAATATACATTAATGCTGGACATATTTTCTTGTGTCCCAAATTTGAATCAGCATTGACTCAATATCGGTACCCAGTTGTATCATTTATTGTCCTGTTTTATTTTCTTGAAGTCAAAGAGTTTGCTCTTGACACAACTTGTAACTATACTTCTTGAACATGCCAGCTATGGGCAAGTCAGTCCAGAGATCATCATATTCCTTCATCTGATTCTCCATTTTCCTGAGGGCCCCCAATGCTGTCAAAACTTGTAGCCAAAATTCAACTGGTCCAGATTATCTCTGCATACAGTAAGTCACTGTATTATAGTGGTTAGGGTAAAGTTATCGTAGCATGTAATCTGGGGTATATTTCACAGTGTCTCTATTTCCACTGTTATTTGTTAATTCCACTAATAGTACCACACAGATAAAATACAAAAGCTTAAAAAGATAATGAAAGAACAGGAAAAAAAATTTGCAGTTCTTTACCTATGGAAAAAAAAAATAAGTGGCTCAGCTAAGTTCAGCGATATAGGCCTAAGATGCCAGCTACCCTAAAGTATACAGTAGAAGTATCTTAAGTTCAAGGCCAGCCTAGACAACTTAGCAAATTCTTTTCTCAGAATAGAGCTGGAGATGTAGCTATGGTAGACTGTTTACCTAGTATGTAAGAAGCCATGGGGCATACAAATGCATGCGTGTGTGCGCGCATACAACACAGAGACTACCCACAGAGTGAACCTCTCAATTCTAGTTAAAAGCATTAACCATGGGTTGAGGGTAATAGCTCATTGATACACTACTTGCTGGGCTTGGTTTTGATCTTTAGCACTACTGAAAGAAAAAACTTTTTGCTGTAATTTTAACATAGTTCCTATTCAGTCATCCATTATAGAAATATGTATCCATGTAGCTGTGCTATGACTTTCTTTTTAGTGTATCTTCTATTTTGAAACATTTTTAAAGCTGTTTTGAAGATAATTTTATTTTTCTTAGTATATTATAGCTTTAGGACTTAATATAATGCATCTCCTGGAAATTTTTTTTCCATTAGAGTACTGGAAGCGAAGCCTAAGGAACCAATACAGTATATAGAAAGCATATTTTGCCACTTAGTGAAGATTAATCTGTATTGAGGGAATGTTTTTGTACAAATTCATATGCAGTTGTGGGTTTTTTTCATGTGCATTTGAATGTGGCAAAATACAATTTGGGATTGTTTTCCTTTTTGTTTATCCTTTTTTTCTTTCTTTTTTGAGATAAGGTCTTACGTAGTTCAGGCTTGCTTTGAACTCATGTGTAGCCTAGGCTGGCCTCAAACTCCTGGTGATTCTCCTTTCTCTGCTTCTCAAGTACTGATATCACAGGTGTGAACCAAAATGCCAGGATAATTTAGTGTTTTTTACTACAGTTCTTAATTTTTATCTATTTGATGCCTTTCTTTGTAATAAGAGTGGGACACATTTTAAAATTTAGTATTAGTGCAACCTAAAATTCCTGACTACAGTGTTTTGTAATTTTTTAGGTGGTAGGAAGAAAAGGGAATTTTCTATCAGAATAATAATAGACTTTTGTGAAATTAAAGGTTAAGGCAAAAAATATGATTCAGAATATGTTAAAGAATAGATGATCCTAAGCTGGAATTAATTACTTTACTTTGAATTGTTAAGCATTTAGCCTAAATCCAGCTGGACTCAAAATGTAAGTTATTATAGCAATAGCAGTAGTACTTATATCAACAAGAGAATTAAATGAGTTAATATGGTAACAGAATTAATTTTTAGGTAATTTAACCTACTAACTGGCACATTCTAAGTGCTTAATAAGGGGTGGCTTGTTCTGTTTTGCTTTTAGAAAGTATCTCACTATGTTACCCCTCCTGGCCTCAAACTTGTGATCCTTTGGCCAGAGTATGTGGGGATTACAGGTGTGTACCACTGTATCCAACTCATGCACATTAAAATGCACGTTTACATTAAGTTCTATTCAGTCTTTGAATTTGTTATACACATTTATTCTTTTTGTAAAACTTGTCCCAGGAAATTTTGGTATCTGTAGTGGAATGTGTTACAGGCAAAAGTGTGCTGTTTTTTGTTGGTTTTTTGAGACAAGAGTCTTGCCAGGTAGTGCGGGCTGGCCTTGAACTCATGGTGGTTCTCCTGTCTCAGCCACCCCACCCCCCCAAGTTCTGGGATTACAGGCATGTACCACCATGCCAGGCTAAATTTGTTATTGTTGCTAGAAGAAATTTGTTACATTAAAAATTATGCTGCTGTTTACCCCTCTAATCCTAGGTACTAAGGAGGCTAGGGCAAGAGAATCACAAGTTTAAGGGCAGCCTGTGCAGTTTAACAAAACTTTCTTGAAATAAAAATTTAATAAAAGGGATGAGGATATAGGTCTATGTGAATGACCTGGGTTTAATTCCTATTTCACACATAGAGATTATCTTTGTGTATTAATATATAAACCCTTATTATGAAACTGTTTATATTTTACTAGGTCACCAAGCGTGACGAAGATTCTTCTTTGATGCAGCTGAAAGAAGAATTCAGAACATATGAGGCTCTGCGGCGAGAGCATGATTCCCAGATAGTGCAGATTGCTATGGAAGCAGGTTTGAGAATTGCACCAGACCAGTGGTCCTCTCTGCTTTATGGAGACCAGTCTCATAAATCTCATATGCAATCCATTATTGACAAGGTAGATCCTTTTTTGCTTCTTCTTCAGACTAATCTTGTTATTATTTTTTTTTTGCGGAATCGAGGCTTGAACTCAGGCCCTTGCGCTTGCCAGGGAAGCACATATTCCACTGAGCCATCTCCTCGGCCCCTCTTCAGACTAATCTTGGAGTTTTTTGTAATTTGTGATTTGTAATGCATTTATTTAAGAAAGGAGTATTAAAGTAAATACCGCATGTCAGGCCTTTGTAAGTTGTTTTCACACAGGTTCAGTGTCATGCCCTATCTTGTCATATCAGAAGAGCAGTTTGTATATTTGTAAATATTTGATTAATGTTATAAAGGTTTATCCAGCACCCTCTAATATTTCTTTGAGAGTTTTAACATCTCTGTTTCGTCATTGCCTCTTCCTTCATTGTTCCCTTTGAGTTTTTGTCATTGTGTTAGTTAAGCACAGTGTTTAACTACATATTGTCTTCCCTGGCAGCCATTCACCCATCTGTAAAGTATACAGGCTTAAGAGGTTTAAGATTCTCAGTTGGAATAATTTCACATATAATCACATTTTACGAACATTACAAGTTTGATCAAATTCTTAGTACTTGGGCTCAGCGGGATAAACACCTACCTGGTGAGCACAGGGTCCCAAGTTCAATTCTTGGTACCACAGGAAGGAAACAAACAAATTCTTAGTACTTATTTCTATTTTATCTTTTGTCTGTTATAATGAATCAGAGCAGATGTAAGTGGTAGGTGAGGTTCCAATTATATTTCTTTTAAAACTGGAGTAACGATGCCAATTTTTGTTGTTATTCAACATGAAATAAATGGAATTGCTGTTAAAACATCTTACAGCACATATAGTGTATATTGTTGCATGTTAAAAATAGTGTTGGGGCTGGGGAGATAGCTTAGTGGTCTAAGTGCCCGTCTGACAAATGCAAGGACCTGGGTTTGATCCCTGGTACTGCATACCGTGCCGAGTGCCTGTAATCTGAATGCTGAGGAGGCTGAGACAGGAGTCTGAGCTGAATAGCAATACCCTGTACCAAATAAATAAATAATTACAAAGTCTTAATCTCATTTAAAACTATTGTACCTTTAATTAAATACTTAAATTCTAGAAATGATGTCAACTCCAGAGCCCACCCTACATTTAATTTAGAGAGTCAAACTTAAGAATAGTTCACATTTAATGATAAAAGCTTATTATGTACCTAGTGGTTCTGAGGAATTCATTCAATCCTATCATAAGTTCCATATTTTACCCCTTACTTGGAGAGGGGAAAGTTAAACACATTTTTTTCCAATCACTATGGTACTAAATGGCAGATGTAGATTTGAATCTCAATGTTCTGACTGTAGAATAGGTTCTTAACCATTAAACTTCTTACTAGGCTGTTTTGCCCCTATTTCCAAAATAAGACTCCTTGAGATGGGATTTGTACATACCATAATCCCAGCACTTGGGAGGCTGAGTTAGGAGGATCACATCACAGGGAGACCCTGTCTTTAAAAAAAAAAAAATTTTTTTTTTTAAAGAGATGTCATTGGGGGCCGGGGAGATGGCTCAGTAGAATAAGCGCTTTCCTTGGCAAGCACAAAGACCTGAGTTCAACTCCCGGTTCCTCAAAAAAAAAAAAAAAATGTCATTGGGGCTGGAGAAGCAGGCTAGTATATGACATTTCTTATTAAAAGATTACTATGAAGGGATTAGTGTTGTAGCTCAGTTGTGAAGCACTTGGCAAAGATTGGCAGGGTCCGGGGTTTGATACTCAGCACTGCAAAAAATAAAATATGTATTTTTTCCAGGTGGCTAGTGAATGTGTTTTTAGTAAAATTTTAAGTTTTAGTAGTGGATACATATATTAGATACCTTCTTTTGAAATATTTTATAATAAAGGTATTTCGAAATATAAAATTCGAGCCGAGCGCGGTGACCTGTAGTCCTAGCACTTGGGAGGCTGAGGCAGGAGGATAGTTTCGAGATTAAGGCCAGCCTGGGCTAAAAAGTGAGCTCAATCCCAGGCTGAGCTGTACAGCAAAACCCTGTGTCAGAAAGACAAAAAAAAGGGGGGCCAGGGAGGGGAGATGACTCAGTAGAAAAAAGGCCTTAGTTCAATCCCCAGTTCTGCCAAAAAATTGTTACATTAAGGAATCCAAAACACCTAAGTACATTAATGGCTATGTTTATTTTTAAATTTGAGTAAATATATTAAAATATAAAGACTGGGTAGATATGGTGATTCATTGTAATTCCAGCACTCAGGAAGCTTAGGCAAGGAGAATCACTAAGAGTTAGAAGCCAGCCAGCCCGGACTACATAGTGAGTTCAAGGACAGCCTGAATTGCATAGCGAGACCCTGTCTTGAAAGACAGGAGATAGCTCCGTAGAATAAGTGCTTGTCTGGCAAACCAGGGTCCTGAGTTCAATCCCCAATATCGGGAAAGAAAAAAAGCGAGGGAGGGAGGGAGCAGCCTGAAAGCTCAGTGTACTAAAGCATCAGGTTAGGCAGAGTGCAGAGACTGGCCCAGCCCTGCCCCTGGGCACACTGAGACAGCAATTGAGACTGGGCATGGTGACGCTTGCCTGTAATCCCAGCATTTGGAAGGCTGAAAACAGGAGAATCACTACAAGTCCAATCTACATAGTAAGACCCTGTAGACCCAGTCCTAAATAGAGGGGAAAATGGAAGGAAGGAAGGAAACAGGAAAGAAAGAAGGCAGACAGGCATGTTATGGTCCTAGTGGTATTTTTCACATTTACTTAAATGCTTTTTTTTCCGGTGGAACCGGGGATTGAACTCAGGCCATTGTGCTTGCCAGGCAAGCACTTATTCTACTGAGC